>JAWWNI010001568.1:0-58593 GCA_034642065.1 Darevskia nairensis | reverse complement strand
GGCTTCATGAGGACTAGAAACTTTGTGCCACCCCATCCAATGCTGTACTGGGCCACAGCTCGAGTATCTACTGCACCACCTCCTTTTCCTTCTTCTGATGCAGCCAAGCATTTCCGAGACCCTTCTCTCCAGCACTGCCAAGCCCCCCTTCCCTTTCCCCACCGGTCCCACCCTGTCTTTCTGTCAAGGAGTCTAGGATGTGGTCTTTTCTCTTCCTCCTCCTCTCTCTGTCCATTTTCAGTTTGCCCAGGAGGGCTAGGGGTGGAGTAGAATGGCAGGAAGCTTTTATGAGCCCCCCCAACCCGAGAACTTTCCGAATGAAGTGAGTGATGATGCTCTTGTGTTCGAATCCTGCTTGCAGGTTTCCCTTGGGGGGCATCTGGTCTGCCACTGTGAGAACATAATGTTGGACTAGATGTGACATTGGCCTGATCCAGCAGACTCTTCTTGCATCTCCTCCAACATTTCTCCGATGAAAATGGAAACATCCTGTCACATAATTATAATAATAATTTTATTAGTTATACCCTGCCCATCTGACTGGGTTGTCCCAGCCACTCTGGGCAGCTTCCAACATAGAAAAACATAATAACACATTAAACATTTTAAAAAAAACCTTCCCCATACAGGTCTGCCTTCAGATGTCTTCTAAAGGTTGTCTAGGTAAAGGTAAAGGGACCCCTGACCATTAGGTCCAGTCGCGAACGACTCTGGAGTTGCGGCGCTCATCTCTCTTTATTGGCCAAGGGAGCCGGCGTACAGCTTCTGGCGAACCAGAGCAGCGCACGGAAATGCCGTTTACCTTCCCGCCAGAGTGGTACCTATTTATCTACTTGCACTTTGTGCTTTTGAACTGCTAGGTTTGCGGGAGCAGGGACCAAGCAACGGGAGCTCACCCCGTCACGGGGATTTGAACTGCCGACCTTCTGATCAACAAGCCCTAGTCTCTGTGGTTTAACCACAGAGATACTTGGTATCTCCTTGGCTCAAGGGTTGCATAACTCCATACCCTCCAACATTTCTCTGATGGAAATAGGGATGTCCTAAGACAGTGATGGCTAACCTTGACACTCCAGATGTTTTGGGACTACAACTCCCATCATCCCTGACCACTGATCCTGTTAGCTAGGGATGATGGGAGTTGTAGTTCCAAAACATCTGGGGTGTCAAGGTTAGCCATCACTGTCCTAAGATAAAGCAGGGCATTCCAGGATCAAATCAGAAACTGGGATGGCTTCTGTAAATCTGGAACTGTCCCTGAAAAATAGGGACACCTGGAGGCATAGCTGTCAACCTGTTTGAGAAGGGGCCCCGAGCTCGCTCTGCTTCCCCTCCTCGCGTCACCATGGACAGGCTTACTTTGCATAGCTGTCAACATTTTCCCTTTTTTGGTGGGAAATTCCCTTCTTCCGAATAGGATTCCTCACGAGAAAAGGGAAAGGTTGACAGCTATGGACCTGTGGGATGTGATACACAAGTAGCAGTCGAGTACTACATTCCTTGTTTTCCTAGAGTGGACATGCAGGGGAATGTTTGGTCCAGCCAGTCGAAAACTTCCTGTTTCCTGCTGGCTGGGACATATTTCCTTTGCATGTGACTAGAGGTAGGTATGGCCTTACCTGTCCAGGTGACAAAAGGACAAAGCACGCAGCACTCTCTCTCTTTTTGACTTCCTCCGCTGTTGGAGCAGCAGCTTTTAGCTAGAGATGCTCTGTTGGCTCTCGGCCAACAGAGGACACTGGGATGACCTCCATATGGGATAGTTCCACATGGATATACTGTACAGTCATACCTCGGGTTGCGCTCACTGCGGGTTGCGCATTTTCAGGATATGAACGCACTAAACCCAGAATTACCAGAACGGGTTACTTCCGGGTTTCGGCGCTTGCGCATAAGCGCTAAATCGCGCTTTGCACATGTGCAGAAGCGCCGGGTTGCATCATGCGTGTGCGCAGACGCAGTGGCACGAGTTGCGAACACTGCGGGTTGTGGACACGGCTGCCACACGGATTGCATTCGCAACCTGAGCGTCCACTGTACTTTGTAACTAAGTCTGCCTTCCAGGATCCAACTGTGAACTGATGATGTGAGTAAACTTCTTTTACAGTGGTACCTCGCCTAACGAGTAACTCGCCCAACGTCGTTTTCGCCTAATGAAGGACTTCCGGTAAAACAAAATGGCCGCTGGAAACGAATTTCTTCGCCTAGCGAAAAGACGTCGCGGCCGCTTTAAATAGGATTTTTTCGACTTACGAATTTTTTTCCAATGCGTTCCTATGGGGCTTCGTGGAACGCATTTTTTCGACTAACGACGATCGCGTCGGAACGCATTATCGTCGTTAGTCGAGGTACCACTGTATATACTTTAAACAAGATTGAGGACTGTTTATTCTTTTAAGAGGGATATAAGGGAACCGACCAGGAATCTAATATGGAGAGGCTTACACAAGCCTGCAACCAGCTATCCGCTGTGCGTTTAAAAGGGGAATGTAAAACTCTGCTAAGTTATAGGACTTGCTAGCGCAAGTTAGGAAGGATATTAATAAACAATATATCCTCTCCTGCCTCCCTGAACATTCCCACAGGACCCCCACCAGGAATATCTGCAAATGTGGTGGCTTGATCTCTCTCAGATCTGCAGGTAATCACTGGTATAGATCAACCCCATGTTACAAGAGGCAGGCAGAAAGCGATTGTCTCACTCTCCACTTGTAGCCAGAAAAGACAAGTCCACCCCCAGCATCTCTGGAGAACGGAATAAAGTACCTCAGGCTGCTCTTCATGCGGATAATGAGAGTGAAGAAGTGGTCCCTCAATATTCCTCCTCCTCCTCCGCTCATTGTTGGGAGCTGAATGGGATTTAATTTGATCACCTCCTGCAGCTGAAAGGGCTATTTTTTTTCCAGTGAAGAGGAGGGCAGAAGAAAGGTCAGTCCAGCTAGCTTAGCTTTTTCTATATATTCTTAAGAGGACGGGTGCTCTCTGCAAGTAAATATGCAGCATCACTTTAGAAAAACTGGACATTAGCGTCAGAAGAGCCTGCTGGATCAGGCCAATGGCCCATCTAGGCCAGTATCCACGGTAGCCAACCGGATGCCTGTGGGAAACCTGGAAGCAGGATTCGAACACAAGAGCACCTCTTGCTGTTTCCAGCCACTAGTATTCAGAAGAATTGCAGCCTCCAACTGTGGAGTCAGAGCTTAGCCATCACCATGTTGCCCTTCTTCCTTGCCTTTTCTCAGAACTAAAAAGCCTCAAATACTCCTCAAATACACAAGGGAGTCGCTCCTTCCGCTGGGTCACTTGAAATAAATAATAATAATAATAATAATAATAATAATAATAATAATTATTATTATTATTTATTATTTATACCCCGCCCATCTGGCTGGGTCTCCCCAGGCACTCTGGGCAGCTTCCAAAAGAACATTAAAATACAATAAACTTGAAACATTTCCAACTCTATAATATCTGTTTTGGGGTGGTATGTCTGCCCTAAAGAAGGCTGATCACCAAAGAATGGATGCTTTTGAATTCTGGTGCTGGAGGAGACTCTTGAGAGTCCCATGGACTGCAAGAAGATCAAACCGATCGATTCTGAAGGAAATCAGCCCTGAGTGCTCACTGGAAGGACAGATCCTGAAGCTGAGGCTCCAAGACTTTGGCCACCTCATGAGAAGAGAAGACTCCCTGGAAAAGACCCTGATGTTGGGAAAGATGGAGGGCTCAAGGAGAAGGGGGCGACAGAGGACGAGATGGTTGGACAGTGTTCTCGAAGGTACCAACATGAGTCTGACCAAACTGCGGGAGGCAGTGGAAGACAGGAGTGCCTGGCGTGCTCTGGTCCATGGGGTCACGAAGAGGCGGACACGACTAAACGACTAAACAACAACAACAAGTCTGCCCTAAAGCTTTTGCAGCTGCAAATACTACTGAAAGTGATATATAAACATACAACAAAAAACAGTTCCGAATCCCAACATCAAGATTGCTCTGAATCTCTTGATTTGTGGGTCCTAAGGGTACTATTTACAACTAATAATAATAATAATAATAATAATAATTTATTATTTATACCCTGCCCACTCTGGGCAGCTCCTAACAGAATATTAGAAATAGAACCAACCATTAAAAGCTTCCCTAAACAGGGCTGCCTTCAGATGTCTTCTAAAAGTCAGACAGTTGCTTATCACCTGGTGGGAGGGCGATCCACAGGGCGGGCGCCACCACCGAGAAGGCCCTCTGCCTGGTTCCCTGTAACTTCACTTCTTGTAGTGTGGGAACCGCCAGAAGGCCCTTGGAGCTGGACCTTCGTGTCTGGGCTGAACGATGGGAGTGGAGATGCTCCTTCAGGTATACTTATCAATACATATCAAAAAATTCAATCCTCCTAAATTATCCCTGCTTTCCATTACTTTACAAGTGTGGTTAAAATCCTGCTACTGTTTTAACCTGCTTGCAGTGGTCCCTTAAATAAATTATAAACTTCCCCCATTCCTTGTTAAAGTTCTTGTCTTCTTGATTTCTGAGCTTCCCAGTTAATTTTGCCATTTCAGCATAGTCCATGGGTAGGCAAACTAAGGCCCGGGGGCCGGATGCGGCCCAATCGCCTTCTAAATCCGGACCGTGGATGGTCTGGGAATCTGCGTGATTTTACATGAGTAGAATGTGTTATTTAAAATGCATCTCTGGGTTATTTGTGGGGCATAGGAATTCGTTCATTCCCCCCCCCTAAAAAAAATATAATCCGGTCCCCTCACAAGATCTGAGGGACAGTGGACCGGCCCCCTGCTGAAAAAGTTTGCTGACCCCTACCATAGTCCATCAACTTGGTTTGCCAGTGATACTGGCATTTCCAAGCATGCGTGCAATGATTCTTCCTTCCTCTCCAAAGGGTCACTGAGTCACAAAAGGAGCCAGCAAAACCCTCCTTGCCAAAATAAAGTGTTTCTTAACCTCCCCCCCCCCCGCCACTTTTTCTCCAGTTCCTCAAATGGCAACAACTGCACAGCCCAGGGAATTTTCACTTTCCGCAGCTCATTTCTGTGTGGACCTAGTTCTCCGCGGGTGGTTTAATCACAGTGATTATGAAGACGCAGGCGCCTGGTGGAAAACATCAGGAATATGAAGAATTGCTCAACGGCAGCCCTTGAGTTGGAAAGGAAGGCGGTTAACTCCTTCCCAACCTGCGCCTGCAATAATATACAGAAATATAAAATGTGGCCGCCTGTTGCCGGATCAGGAGATGAAGCCCATCCCACTTAACAGTGGCGGAGAGAGCAAAAAATAGGAAGAAAATAAAAACAGACACGTAAGTCAACAAGAAAGAAAGGGCCCAAACTGTGCCCAAAAAAGACTTAACATATGAAGTTGTTGTAGGCGTCCATTGCTCTCCTCCATCACTCCTTAGGGTCTCAGGCAGAAACAGCATCTTCTCTATCCCTGCTTCTTGAGTTGACTTTTGTATCATACAATCATAGAATTGTAGAGTTGAAAGGGACCCCTAAGGGTCATCTAGCCCAACCCCCTGCAATGCAGGAATCACAGCTCAAGATTCCTTGATGGATGACCACAAGCCATCAACCTCTGCTTAAAAACCTCCAAGGAAGAAGAAGAGTTTGGATTTGATATACCGCTTTATCACTACCCGAAGGAGTCTCAAAGCGGCTCACATTCTCCTTTCCCTTCCTCCCCCACAACAAACACTCTGCGAGGTGAGTGGGGCTGAGAGACTTCCGAGAAGTGGGACTAGCCCAAGGTGACCCAGCAGCTGCATGGGGAGGAGCGGAGACGCAAACCCGGTTCACCAGATTACGAGTCTACCGCTCTTAACCACTACACCACACTGGCTCTCCAGTAGAGCCCACCACCTTCTGAGGGAGTCCGTTCCACCATCAAACAGCTCTTGCCTCCAGAAAGTTCTTCCTTGAAGGACTCTTCTTCCTCAGACGTTTTTAAGCAGATCCTTGCGCTGGGATTCGTGCATTGCCGGGGGGTTGGACTGGATGACCCTCAGAGGCCCCTCCGAACTCTACAATGCTATGATTCTGTGATCAGGACTGTGGCATATTGTGAGCCGCAGGACCTCTGCACAGATGCTGCTCACGAATTGGTGCAGCCCTGGACCCAATGACAATGCAGGTAAGTTTGTCTTCTGGATCAGGCCCCAATCCCATGTTCCTAGTCTTCCTCTCCTCACACATCGCTGCTGCTTCAGTCTCTGCCCACTTGCACATTTGCATCCGTTCATTTATTTAAATGCACATGCTGTTCATCCCACTAAGATTCTCGCTTCCCACAGTATTAAAAAAAAACACCCATATATAAAATATCAGCTCCCCCCCCCAAAAAAATCACAAATCTAAGAAGATCTAGCACATCAATACAAGCAGAAGAGAGATTTAAAACAAAGACTTGAGGGCAGCAGAACAGATCCATAATTCAGGGCTCGGCTTCGTGTAACAAAGACATCTTTAAGATGCTCCGGGGGGGGGGGGGAACCCCAGGGGTTCGACCAGACAGGAGATGTAGCAGACAGCTACTAACATCTTGCAGAGTTCATTCCACAAAGGTGCTTTAGACTAGAGAAGTGGAAACCTTTTTTGCCCAAGAGACACAGTCGGTCTTTTCAAAGGTCACCTAGGAAGAGCCTGCAGGATCAGGCCAATGGCCCGCCTAGTCCAGCATCCTGAACAACTCCAGATAAGGGGCAAGGAGGGCTCTGCATGTACAGTAAAGAAAATGGGTTGATGTAAGAGCTTCCAAGGACTGTGGCTGGATGAAAGATGGTGGGGCGGAGGAGTGCCAAGTTCATGTATATTTTTCCTATAGTGAGTGTATCATAATGAAGCGATCTTGCAGACTTTGCCCTGTAACACATTCCTCTGAATAAAGCCTAAGAAGTAGAGAACTTGGGGTGGCTATACTGAACCCCCAAAGGGAACACCCCTGCCCTACTGCCATCTCATGGGCGGCCCCACTGTGGGAATGTTGTGGGTAACAGGAGAGGATACATTGATCAATATTATCCTTCCTAACTCGTGCTACCAAGTTTCTTTATACAGCAGAGTGAGTTCCCCCTTTATACAGCAGGAAGCTGGTTGCAGACTCGTGTGAGTCTCTTAAGATAATAAGCAATTCAATCTGGCTTGCCCAGATTGAGATATGTTCTGTTATTCCTGGTAAGACTCCTGTGATCCCTCCTAAAAGAATAAAGACACAGCAGTCTTGTTCGTAGGTAAAGGTAAAGGGACCCCTGACCATTAGGTCCAGTCGTGTCCGACTCTGGGGTTGCGGCGCTCATCTCGCTCTATAGGCCGAGGGAGCCGGCGTACAGCATGACAAAGCCACTTCTGGCGAAACCAGAGCAGCGCACGGAAACACCGTTTACCTTCCCACCGGAGCAGTACCTATTTATCTACTTGCACTTTGACATGCTTTTGAACTGCTAGGTTGGCAGGAGCTGGGACCGAGCAATGGGAGCTCACCCCATTGCGGGGATTCGAACCGCCAACCTTCTGATCGGCTAGCCCTAGGCTCTGTGGTTTAACCCACAATGCCACCCGTATCCCAGTCTTGTCCATAAGCAATAATAATACGTTTACTCACAATCAAGAGTACAGTGTGATCCCTGAAGGCAGGTTTTAGGCTTAAAGTTACAAATATTTACAAATAGGTTTACCCCATATGGGAGATAACCCAGGGACTGATGGGTAAGAGAGCCAGCAGTGCGGTCCAGGTGAAGCAGGAAGCAGGCAGGACGAAAAAGAAGGGAGGTAGCTACATGACTTGGCCTTTTACCAGGTCTGGAAAGATCACGCCCACCTACTAGTCACATGCAAAGGGAGGATGCTCCAGCCAGGTGTAACAGGAAGTTGGACTGGCTGGACCAATATTACCCTGCATGTCCACTCTAGGCAAACAGGTAATGTTGTACTTGACTGCTCCAGAGAATTACATCCCACACCCACCAGTACAGAACTCCCTTTCTGAAACAATCCATCAAAACCTTGACCTCCCATCCTGCTTTTAGATGGGTTCTGAAAACCTTTATTTCATTATCCCAACATTTTTAAAATCCTTTTTTTAAAAAACTGACGATTTAGCTGTTTCCCTGGTGCATTTATTTCTGCTCATTGTCAGGATTTTAAAAAAAACAAAAAACGGTTTGTTTGCCTTTTTGGAAAAAAAAATATTGATTTTCTCTTTTTTAAAAAAAAATATTCATTTTGTTGTATTGATTTGATATGCTCATTTGCTGCTTGCCCTGTTTAGGGGGAGGAAAAGCAGCTGAAAATTAATTAGAACAAAGCAGAGGAAGTTCAAGAGGTGAATCTGGGCAACCTGCGCCCCACTGCCAGGTTTTTGGGGGGTGGGGAGGGAGGAGGGAGGAGCAGATACATCTGGAGTTAGGGTTGTGCCAGAAAATTTTATCTGGCGTTATTTTTGTTCTTTGCTTCCCTCCATGTATTTATGAGGAAAGGAGCTGTATTTGAAAATTATGAAAGGAGAGAGACAGACTTGGTGAGATGCACAGATTGGGGTGGGGTGGGTGAGCATCCTTCATTCAACAAATCTTATCTCCAGGGGTCTGTGCTCTGCAGACCACCACCCACCCCTGGTGGCTGCATTTTCCGAAACCCCAGGGAATCCTCATACGAGTGTAAACATGGGACAGTCCATTGGAGGTTTCAAAGCAGAGGTTATGGTGCTAGAGGAGACTCTTGAGAGTCCCATGGACCATAATTGTCAACTTTAGGATTTGAAAATAAGGGATTTTTTTCAAACTTTTGGATTTGAAAATAAGGGATGCCACAAGGGCGGTGCAATGGCACCAAGTAGCCTCGCCACCCTGCGCTCCAGAGGCTGCGCGCGAACGGGTGAGCAAAAGGGCGAGCGCGTAGACGGCAGGCAGGCTGTCTGTCTGGTTGGGCGTGAGGGTCTGGCTGCACCAGGCATGCAAGCTCCGCCCCCAGTCGGTCTCAGACTCCTTATTGGCAGCCGAGCAACGCAGCTGAGGAGCCTCCCTGGCCGGCAGGGAGGGAGAGGAGCTGCTTCCTTTGAAATCCGGGAAATTTAAGGGATATCAACAATCCGGGATAGCAGCGGGAAACGGTATTGGAATAAGGGAGTTTCCCGCCAAAAAAAGGGAGGGTTGACAGCTATGCCATGGACTGCAAGAAGATCAGACCGATCCATTCTGAAGGAAATCAGCCCAGAGTGCTCACTGGAAGGACAGATCCTGAAGCTGAGGCTGCAAGACTTTGGCCACCTCATGAGAAGAGAAGACTCCCTGGAAAAGACCCTGATGTTGGGAAAGATGGAGGGCACAAGGAGAAGGGGTTGGACAGAGGACGAGATGGTTGGACAGTGTTCTTGAAGCGACCAACATGAGTCTGACCAAACTGCGGGAGGCAAGGGAAGACAGGAGTGCCTGCCGTGCTCTGGTCCATGGGATCACGAAGAGTCGGACACGACTAAACGACTAAACAACAGCAACAACAAAGCAGAGGTTGGCTGGCCATCTCTCATGGAAGTTTTAGTCACAATTCCTGCATTGCAATTCCAGCTCTACAATTCCATGATTCTAACACGGGGACATAGAAAGCTGTCTGATACCGAGTTGGACTCTGGCCCCATTTAGATCCGCATCGCCTGCACTGACTGGCAGCAGCTCTGCAGGATTTCTTAGAGGCTGCCTGCCTGCTTTCTTAAGGAACATAGCAGTTCCCAGTTCTCCGACACTGGGCGCACCACCTCATTTGGAAAAGGGGCTTCCAGTTCTTCAGAAAGTGGTAGACTCTCCTTTGTTGGAGGTTTTGAGGAAGAGGATGGATGGCCACCTGTCAGGGATGCTTTAGCTGTGATTCCTGCATTTCAGAGGGTTGGTCCCAGAGGCGTAGGAAGGTCAGGTCACCATCCCACCCATTGGTTTTATTTTATTTTTTTGCCTGCAAAAATGGTTTTACGTTATTTCATATTTTCTTACAAAGGAATAATAATAAATAATAGGTAAAGGTAAAGGGACCCCTGACCATTAGGTCCAGTTGTGTCTGACTCTGGGGTTGCGGCGCTCATCTCGCTTTACTGGCCGAGAGCCGGAGTACAGCTTCCAGGTCATGTGGCCAGCATGACTAAGCCGCTTCTGGCAAACCAGAGCAGCGCATGGAAACGCCGTTTACCTTCCCGCCAGAGCGGTTCCTATTTATCTACTTGCACTTTGACGTGCTTTCGAACTGCTAGGTGGGCAGGAGCTGGGACCGAGCAACAGGAGCTCACACCGTCTCAGGGATTCGAACCGCCGACCTTCTGATCAGCAAGCCCTAGGCTCTGTGCTTTAACCCACAGCGCCACCTGGGTCCCTAATAAGTAATAATAAACTTTTATTTATATCCCGTCCTCCCCGGCCGAAATTGGGCTCAGGGTGACTAACATCAGATACATAGCATGGGTATAAAATCAAACAATAATTAAATTACCCCCTAAAAACATGTCAAAATCAAATTAAAGTCTAATTAGATGGCTTTCTGCAGGGTTAGGAACAGTAAGTGCTCCACTGAATTGAAATTTCAGCCTTCACGACATAGGAAAACAGCTATTTTCGTGGAGGAGGGTCAAGATATTAACTGATATGCATGAAATTTCATATATAGCTATATAATCCCTAGTGTAGTAAGATAAGACCTTTGGAGCAGGAATTTTTTTAAATAAAAGTTTTTTATGAACCACCCTAGTAGGGCAGTAATTGTTCCTTGATAATGTGTCACCCCCCTCCATGATGGAACCTGGGGCGACCCGCCCCCCGCTGCCCACTTCCTATGCCCCTGGTTGGTCCCTTCCAGCCCTACAGTTCTCTGGTTCTGTGAGTGCAGCAAGAGCACTTCCCATTCATCCCCAAATACTCCATACTGTGTTACGCCCGCCTTCCCTCTCTGCATTTCAACTCCTGGCGTCCGGAAGGCGTGGAATAAGTGCCCTATTTCTGCCCCTGCCCTTTGTCTCCCTCCAGGCAGGAGCTCTCTGACTCTTCAGTGTAGGCAGGAAGAGGAGACCCAGTGACCTCCTTTCTCTTCTGGAAACAAACAGCTCTGGAAAGCACTCCGGGATGGGTCAGGGGTCAGGATGCAGAGCCTGCCAGGGCGGGGCAGGCTTGCGTTTTGTTTCGCTTCCTCTTGACAGGCAAGGAGATCACGAGAAAGCGGTGTTTGGATGGGGGAAGCAGAGAGAAAGCCCTCCTGTCATTACCCATGAAGAGCCTGCTGGATCAGGCCAATGGCCCATCTAGCCCAGCATCACGTTCTCCCAGGGCCTGACCAGGAGATCCGCAAGCAGGATCCGAGCACAAGAGCAACTCTCCCCTCCTGCGGTTCCCAGCAACTGCAATTCAGAATCATAGAATAGAATCCTAGAATCCTAGAGTTGGAAGAGACCCCAAGGGCCATCCAGTCCAACCCCCTGCCAAGCAGGAAACACCATCAGAGCATTCCTGACAGGTGGCTGTCAAGCCTCTGCTTAAAGACCTCCAAAGAAGGAGACTCCACCACACTCCTTGGCAGCAAATTCCACTGTCAAACAGCTCTTACTGTCAGGAAGTTCTTTCTAATGTTGAGGTGGAATCTTCTTTCTTGTAGTTTGAATCCATTGCTCCGTGTCCGCTTCTCTGGAGCAGCAGAAAACAACCTTTCTCCCTCCTCTATATGACATCCTTTTATATATTTGAACATGGCTATCATATCACCCCTTAATCTTCTCTTCTCCAGGCTAAACATACCCAGCTCCCTAAGCCGTTCCTCATAAGGCATCATTTTCAGGCCTTTGACCATTTTAGTTGCCCTCTTCTGGACACGTTCCAGCTTGTCAGTATCCTTCTTGAACTGTGGTGCCCAGAACTGGACACAGTATTCCAGGTGAGGTCTGACCAGAGCGGAATACAGTGGTACTATTCCTTCCCTTGATCTAGATGCTATACTCCTATTGATGCAGCCCAGAATTGCATTGGCTTTTTTAGCTGCTGCATCACACTGTTGACTCATGTCAAGTTTGTGGTCTACCAAGATTCCTAGATCCTTTTCACATGTACTGCTCTCAAGCCAGGTGTCACCCATCCTGTATTTGTGCCTTTCATTTCTTTTGCCCAAGTCTAGTACTTTACATTTCTCCCTATTAAAATTCATCCTGTTTGCTTTGGCCCAATTCTCTAATCTGTTAAGGTCATTTTGAAGTGTGATCCTGTCCTCTGGGGTATTAGCCACCCCTCCCAATGGCTGCCTCCGACTGTACAGCCATCCTGGCTAATAGCCATCAATAGCCCTGTCCTCCGTGAATTTAATCCAAGCCATCACTGCCTCCTGGGGGAATGAGTCCCATAGTTTAGTTCTGCGCTGCACAAAGGGCATCCTTGTGGCTCAGTTGGTAGAGCATGAGGCTCTTAATCTCAGGGTTGTGGGTTCGAGCTCCACATTGGGCAGGAGATTCCTGCATTGCAGGGGGTTGGACCAGATGACCCTCTGGGTCCTTTCCCTCCTGTGATTCTAATATTCTATTAACATTCAGCTTCCTTGGAAGCCAATGAGTTCTAGTGTGCGAGAATAATCCCCGTGATGGGGTGAGCTCCCATTGTTCAGTCCCTGCTCCTGCCCACCTAGCAGTTCGAAAGCATGTCAAAGTGCAAGTAGATAAATAGGTACCACTCTGGCGGGAAGGTAAACGGTGTTTCCGTGCGCTGCTCTGGTTCGCCAGAAGCAGCTTAGTCCTGCTGGCCACATGACCCGGAAGCTGTACACCGGCTCCCTCGGCCAGTAAAGCGAGTTGAGTGCCACAACCCCAGAGTCGTCCGCGACTGGACATAACGGTCAGGGGTCCCTTTACCTTTACCGTAACTTTCTAACCTCTCACTTGTTTTTCCTCTAAACTGAAAAGTCCAATACACTGCAACCTTTTCTCGTAGGGGAGTCCCTGGGCTCTCCTTCCATGGATAATTTTAAACAGAAGTCGGGTGGCCACCTGTCAGGGATTCTTAAGTTGCAAATTCCTGCATCGCAGGGGGTTAGACTACATGACCACTGGGGTCCTCTTCCAGCACTACAATTCTGTGATAGTTCTGCTTGCCCTTATATACAAGGCTTATGCCTCACTCCTTGTCCTACAGCTAAAAGGTAAAGGTAAAGGGACCCCTGACCATTAGGTCCAGTAGCGTACGACTCTGGGGTTGCGGCGCTCAGATCGCTTTATTGGCCGGGGGAGCTGGCGTTTGTCCGCAGACAGTTTCCGGGTCATGTGGCCAGCATGACTAAGCCACTTCTGGCAAACCAGAGCAGCGCACGGAAACGCCATTTACCTTCCCGCCGGAGCGGTACCTATTTATCTACTTGCACTTTGATATGCTTTCGAACTGCTAGGTTGGCAGGAGCAGGGACCGAGCAACGGGAGCTCACCCAATCGCAGGGATTCGAACCACTGACCTTCTGATCAGCAAGCCCTAGGCTCTGTGGTTTAGACCACAGCGCCACCCGCATCCCTTTGTCCTACAGGTATTTCCCTAAAAAGGAGCTATGGGTTCTTCCTATGGGTCAACGCAGTTATTGTTTCATTTTTTGCGTGTTACTAAAAAACAAAGGCCTCACTAACAGGCCCCCTTTCGGTGGCTGGAGTCACCCTGGTGCCATAAAGTCACAGCTGGGCCTTCCTAAATGACAAGGAAAAGAAGCCACAAGAATGAGACATAATGAGCCATCATCACCCAAGTGTAAACGAGACCCTGAGCGTGGGACGGGTCCCCTGGGTTTTGTGTTGGCCCAGAAACAGAACCCAAAATAGCGCTCATTCTTCCAAGGAGCTCTCGACACGGATAAGAGAGCCTGGCTGCAGCTGCAGGAATCCAGGCAGATATTCCGGCGTTGTATCAAGGCAGAAGAATCTGCAGCTCCTCAGTCAGGTGTACAAGAAGAGAAAAATACATGGAGCAGCTGCTCCCACAATGCTAGACCTGCTACGCTCGGTTTTGTCAGCACTGAATGGAAGCAGGGAATTACGAATCAAAAGGAGAACTGGCCAGACTTGGAAAGGCCATTGGGCCTTCTGCATGCCCAGCAAGTGTTCTGCCACAGAACCACAAATTATGCGTGATGTGGAAGAAGAAAAGTTTGGATTTGATATCCCGCTTTATAACTACCCGAAGGAGTCTCAAAGCGGCTAACATTCTCCTTTCCCTTCCTCCCCCACAACAAACACTCTGTGAGGTGAGTGGGGCTGAGAGACTTCAAAGAAGTGTGACTAGCCCCAGGTCACCCAGCAGCTGCATGTGGAGGAGCGGAGACGCGAACCCGGTTCACCAGATTACGAGTCTACCGCTCTTAACCACTACACCACACTGGCTCTACCACACTATGGAGAATTTTGCAAGCTGGTAATTGAATTTGAGACTGGCAATTTGGGTCCAGCTAGCTGTGGGTTAAACCACAGAGCCTAGGGCTTGCCGATCAGAAGGTCGGCGGTTCGAATCCCTGCGACGGCGTGAGCTCCCGTTGCTCGGTCCCAGCTCCTGCCCACCTAGCAGTTCGAAAGCACGTCAAAGTGCAAGTAGATCAATAGGTACCGCTGCAGCAGGAAGGTAAACGGTGTTTCCGTGCGCTGCTCTGGTTCGCCAGAAGCGGTTTTGTCATGCTGGCCACATGGCCTGAAAGCTGTACGCCGGCTCCCTCGGCCAATAAAGTGAGATGAGCGCCACAACCCCAGAGTCGGTCACGACTGGACCTAATGGTCAGGGGTCCCTTTACCTTTAGCTCTGTAATGTCCACACTGACTGGCAGCAGCTCTCCAGGATTTTAGGGCTCGCCCACACTTCCGTTTGCCCCCACGGCTTTCCTTCTGCAGTTTAGCACTGAACCGGAACAAACGGCAATTGGGTTTTCTGCGGAATTGCCGCTTATTCTGATTTAGCACCAGAGAGCGAATTTTCCACGGCAAAAAAAATTTCCCAATGCAAAATGCATTGCAGGGGTTGGGCTAGATGACCGCTGGGGGTCCCTTCCAACTCTATGATTCTATGAAAGAAGCAGGGCAAAAGCACAACTGCTCACGTGTGCCCAGAAATCATGGGGAAAGTGGAAAACCACTCAGACCTGTGCTTTCTGGGTCAAGCGGAAGTGTGAATGAGCTGTCAGACAATAATATTTTCCTGGCTCTACCCGGAGTTGCTGTTGGCATGTCAGAAGATTTAGGGCAGGTAAAATAAAGTCTTTCTTCGTGCAACACATACTAAGGAACTCTCTGCCACAGGAGGCAGTGATGGTCACCAACTTTGATGGCTTTAAAAGGGGATAATAATAATAATAATAATAATAATAATAATAATAATAATAATAATAATTCATTTTTATTTATACCCCGCCCATCTGGCTGGGTTTCCCCAGCCACTCTGGGTGGCTTCCAACAAAATATTAAAATAAAATAGTCTGTTAAACATTAAAAGCTTCCCTAAACAAGGCTGCCTTCAGAGGTCTTCTAAAAGTCTGGTAGTTGTTTTTCTCTTTGACATCTGGTGGGAGGGCGTTCCACAGGGCGGGCGCCACTAGTCAAATTCATGCCGGAGAGGGCTATTGAGGGCTAGTAGCCAGGATGGCATCAGTCGTGTGCAGCAGTGCTTCTGAATAACAGTTGCTGGAAACCACGGGAGGGGAGAGGGCTCTGTCTTGTGTTCGAATCCTGCTTGCGGGTTTCCCACAGTGGGCAGCTGGTTGGCCACTGTGAGAACAGGATGCTGGACTCGATGGGCCCCTTTGGTCCTGATCCGGCAAACTCTTCTTAGGCTCATAGCTCAGCAGGTGCTCTAAAGCGATGGCCCAGAAAAGGCAAAAGAAGAGACAGAAATGGAAAGCAGCAGAAGTCCCAGCAAAGGAAGAATGGATACAAAAACTTATGGAATATGCGGAAATGGCGAAACTTACCGGGAGGATAAGAAATCAAGATAACAAACTTTTTTTATATAAAAGAATGGAAATGGTTTATGGAATATTTACAGATAAATTGTAAGCAGATAAAAAACACCGGCAGGATTACTGTAATAACCTGCAGCTATGTAAGAGTATATATTTAAAGAAGACAAATAAATGAGTAGGTTAAGTTAATTTGGATATGCAGAAGATATTAAAAAGAAATGTAAGGAACAGCAGAAAGAGGGGGAAGGAAGTCAGGTTTAAAAATGTCAAAATGATTGTAAAATCAGTGAAATGTATAAAATTAGTGAAATTTATATATCTGAAAAGTATAAAGGGGTTTTTGTGTGTGTGTGTGTATATATGAGAGAGAGAAGGGACCCAGGTGGCGCTGTGGGTTAAACCACAGAGCCTACGGCTTGCTGATCAGAAGGTCGGCGGTTCGAATCCCCACGACGGGATGAGCTCCCGTTGCTCAGTCCCAGCTCCTGCCAACCTAGCAGTTCGAAAGCACATCAAAGTGCAAGTAGATAAATAGGTACCGCTCCGGTGGGAAGGAAAACGGCGTTTCTGTGCGCTGCTCTGGTTCGCCAGAAGCGGCTTTGTCATGCTGGCCACATGACCCGGAAGCTGTACGCCGGCTCCCTCGGCCAGTAAAGCGAGATGAGCGCCGCAACCCCAGAGTCGGACACGACTGGACCTAATGGTCAGGGGTCCCTTTACCTTTACTATGAGAGAGAGAGAGACAAACAGACAGACAGACAGACAGACAGACAACAGGCTGGGCTAATGACAGAGCCATAGAGGTAAAAGGGACCACAAGGGTCATCTAGTCCAACCCCTGCCATGCAGGAATCTTTTTGCCCAACCTGGGGCTCAAACCCATGAGCCGGAGATTACCAACTCAGCTATGCAGCAGGTTTGCATTCTGCTGCTCCAGAGGGCTCAAATGACAAGAACGGAAGTTCTGACTTAACTTGGGAAGAACAAGAGCCCTGAGATCTGATGGAAAGATCTACCTACGCCTTCCTCTTTTTTTAAAAAAACCCACACACCATGGCCCTGCATGCTGAGCCTCTCCGCTCTCCACAACTTCTCTACTCCAACGATCCTTCAACCTGAGTACAGTTTGTTTTGTCAACCCTGGAGGATGAGCCTGGCGCTTATCAGAGCAGCGAACGGTGCCGCTAATTGCCTCTCACTGCAAATGTCTCCTCCTGGCTTCGAAAGCTCAGGGAGGAGGAAAAGGGGAAAGCAGAAGACAAACTGAACCAGGAAGAACGCTTTGCTCCATATATTTCGTGGGGGGGGGGGTTGGGGGGGTTGTGGTTTTTTAAAGTTTGATAACACAGTTCATCCCCTGTCCCCTAAAAATGTAAAAAAAAAAAATCCACAGTGGTTTTGCACTGAAAAAGAAGCGCTAAGGAGAATCCTCCGGAAAAAATAATCTCTCAAAGGACCTGCTGATGGCATTTTACCACTGTACTGTTGAGAGTGTATTAACCTCTGGTCTGTGTGTGTGGTTTGGGAGTCGCACGGTCAGGGAATGAACAATGCTGTCCAGGGTTGTAAAGACTGCGGAGAGAATTAATTGGGTGCACTCTTCCCACCTTGGATCAAATCTATGCCTCCAAGTGCTATAAGAAAGCTGCAGAGATAGTGCAGGATAGTGCACACCCCGGAAAGAGAGCCAGTGTGGTGTAGTGGTTAAGAGCGGTGGACTCGTAATCTGGTGAACAGGGTTCGCGTCTCCGCTCCTCCGCATGCAGCTGCTGGGTGACCTTGGGCTAGTCACACTTCTCTGAGGTCTCTCAGCCCCACTCACCTCACAGAGTGTTTGTTGTAGGGCAGGAAGGGAAAGGAGAATGTTAGCCGCTTTGAGACTCCTTCGGGTAGTGATAAAGCGGGATATCAAAGCCAAACTCTTCTTCTTCTTCAAACTCTTCTTTCAGCTTCTGCCTTCTGGAAGAAGGTAAAGGTAAAGAGACCCCTGACCATTAGGTCCAGTCATGGATGACTCTGGGGTTGCGGCGCTCATCTCGCTTTACTGGCCGAGGGAGCCGGTGTACAGCTTCCGGGTCATGTGGCCAGCATGACTAAGCTGCTTCTGGCGAACCAGAGCAGCGCACGGAAAGGCTGTTTACCTTCCCGCTGGAGCAGTACCTATTTATCTACTTGCACTTCATGCTTTTGAACTGATAGGTGGGCAGGAGCTGGGACCAAGCAACGGGAGCTCACCCCGTCGCAGGGATACGAACTGCCGACCTTCTGATTGGCAAGCCCTAGGCTCTGTGGTTTAACCCACAGCAGGGTTATAAAGACCAGGACTAGCCGCCTGAGAAATAGTTTCTATCCAAAAGCGATTTTGGTTTTAAACGCAGTGTAAGGCAGTCTCTAAGGGAGTGTCTGTATTTAGTTGTGGGGCATTAGAGTTTTTAGGGGGCTAACCAGGTAGGGTATTAAAGTTTTAGGAGGTTAATTATGCATAGGCGGGAAGGGGAATGAGTCAACAGGCATTTTCTGGATAGTAGGCTTGTCGGTTTTTGCCATAGCTGTCAACCCTCCCGCTGCTATCCCGGATTGTTGATATCCCTTAAATTCCCCGGATTTCAAAGGAAGCAGCTCCTCTCCCTCCCTGCCGGCCAGGGAGGCTCCTCAGCTGCGTTGCTCGGCTGCCAATCAGGAGTCGGAGACCGACTGGGGGCGGAGCTTGCATGCCTTGTGCAGCCAGACCTTCACGCCCAACCAGACAGCCAGCCTGCCTGCCATCTAGGCGCTCGCTCTTTCGCTCCCCCGTTCGCGCGCAGCCTCTGGAGCGCTGGGTGGCGAGGCTACTTGGTGCCATCGCACCGCCCTCGCAGCATCCCTTATTTTCAAATCCGAAAGTTGGTGAGCTATTTATAATGAGGTGGCTTTTAAACTTTTAAGTTTTAAATTGTTTTAAATTGTATTTTTAACTGTTTGTTTTGTGGTTGTGTGGTTTTATGATTGTTAGCCGCCCTGAGCCTGGTTTCGGCTGGGAAGGGTGGGGTACAAATAAAAGTTATTATTATTATTATTATTATTATTATTATTATTATTCTCAATTTCGTTGTTCTGTATGGGGCAATGACAAGAAAGATTATCGTATCGTATCAAAAAGTGAGGAGCTCTAGATGGCATCAAATGGCTTCTCTCTGGTTTCCAGTGGGTCTGGACAGCTGCAGAGACCCCACTGAATGGGACCATTGTTTGTGTCTCCTGGAGATCAAGCAGGTCCGTTGGGCTGCCCCCTACATGAGAAAAGCCACATCCTGGTGCGAAATAGCAAGGCTGGCTCAAAGCACCCAGAGGAATCCGACAGGTCTCCAAAGACATCAAGGCTCCCAAAGAGGGAAACACACACACACATACCGAATGTAAGAAGAAGCTGCTGGATCAGGCCGATGGCCCATCTAGTCCAGCATCCTGTTCTCACAGTGGCTGACCAGATGCCTGTGGGAAACCCGCAAGCAGGATCTGAGCCATTGCTGTCAACTTTCGGATTTGAAAATAAGGGATGCCACGAGGGCGGTGCAATGGCACCAAGTAGCCTCGCCACCCTGCGCTCCAGAGGCTGCGCGCGAACGGGTGAGCGAAAGAGCGAGCGCGTAGACGGCAGGCTGTCTGTCTGTCTGGTTGGGCGTGAGGGTCTGGCTGCACAAGGCATGCAAGCTCCGCCCCCAGTCGGTCTCAGACTCCTTATTGGCAGCCGAGCAACGCAGCTGAGGAGCCTCCCTGGCCGGCAGGGAGGGAGAGGAGCTGCTTCCTTTGAAATCCGGGAAATTTAAGGGATATCAACAATCCAGGGTAGCAGCAGGAAACGGCATTGGAATAAGGGAGTTTCCCGCAAAAAAAGGGAGGGTTGACAGCTATGGTGGGTGCTCGGGCACCCAGGGCCCCAGGGAGCCGGCACCTATGGTTCAACGTGTATGTGCCACTTTGCTAAAAGAGTGGTTTATTTATTTTTTAAACTAACGTGGGTGCTATGTGGCACCTGTTAACAGTGCCAGTATATTAGGCCAGTATATTAGGCCCCTGAGATCTTCGGACGAAGCGGGTGGTATACAAATTTAATAAATTAATAAGAATAAAACGTTAGTTGAAGTTTCGCACCACAACCTGCATGTTAGGAGAGACCCAACCCGTCCTGAATCTCCCCTCCGGCCACCAGGCAGCCTCCCACACTCCTTGGTGGAAAAGCAAATTGGACGCGAATCAGAAAAGTGAGATCATCCTTTTGGCACAGAAATATCTGCATTGGACATCAAAGCCGAAAGGGACCTGAGAATTCGGGAGCGTTGGGTTGGGGGCAGATTGGGAGAGACCAAAGGATCCCCGCATCTCACCCGTCTCAACCCCAAAAGAGAGAGGCAGGTTAAGGGAGGGGGGAAGAAAAGCCACCCAGCATTGTCTGAAGGTAGTTAAGCCGTCGCTAGGGAAATTACAAATTATTGAGTCGTTCTGGATGAATGTGGCAGGATGGAGTACTTGGCTGACAGGAAGAGAACACCCACCTTGCAAGGAGTTGCCATGGGGACTGTTGCATGCTTACAGGCGCCTGTTCAGCCATGGGGGGGGGGTGTCATTTAAACCGACCCTCTTTAAACTTCCCTGCCCCCCAAGTCTCCTCTGTCTGGCTAAAGAGCTTCAGAGAGATGCCCTGAAGCATATGCCCAGGTTCACCCAAGGGGGGCAACGTACGCCAGCCGTTAACCTCTTTGACCTCTCCTCAACAATTCTGCCAAATTCACAATTTATTTGTCTTATTTATTCGCCTCATTTATATCCAGCCCTTTTCTCCAAGGAGCTTGAGGTGTCTTTTCGTGGTTCTGCCCCTCTCTGTTTTATCCTCCCTACAACCCTGCGAGGTGGGTCACGCAGAGAGGCAATAGCTGGCCCAGCGAGCTTCACACCCAGCAAGCTTCATGGCTGAGTGGGGATTTGAACCCTGGTCTCCCAGGTCCTGGGACGCGGGTGGAGCTGTGGGTTAAACCACTGAGCCTAGGGCTTGCCGATCAGAAGGTCGGCGGTTCGAATCCCCGCGACGGGGTGAGCTCCCGTTTCTCCGTCCCAGCTCCTGCCAACCTAGCAGTTTGAAAGCACGTCAAGTGCAAGTAGATAAATAGGAACCGCTCTGGCAGGAAGGTAAACGGGCGTTTCCGCGCACTGCTCTGGTTCGCCAGAAGCGGCTTAGTCCTGCTGGCCACATGACCCGGAAGCTGCATGCCGGCTCCCTCGGCCAGTAAAGTGAGATGAGCGCCCCAACCCCAGAGTCGGTCACGACTGGACCTAATGGTCAGGGGTCCCTTTACCTTTACCTCCCAGGTCCTAGTCCAACACTCTAACCACTACACCACCTTTATGCGGTTGGCATCCATCTGTCTCAAGAGACAATGGAGTGGGCCTCCTTGTTTTCCTAGAGTGGACATTTTAATTTGTTTTAGCGTTTTAACTTTTGTATGTTTTAAAGTATGGTTGTGATATTTTTCTTATCAGTTTCATTGTTTTATCTTTCAAAAAAATCACTTGGAGGTGTTGCTGCTGTTGCTTTTACAATCAAGCAAGAGGCGCATAAATTTTCATGAAATAAATGAAAAAATTCAGAATACCGATTCGCACAACCCATTCAGGAGTACAGTAACATAATAAAATTCAAAGCGGTAACAATTAATTGCACCCTTATTCAAAACCTGATTTGTAGGTATAAGTTCTCAGACAAACTAACTTGGATAAATAAATTTATGCTCTGATCTGATCTTGTAACTTTTTTTTCAAAAAAAAAAAAGGATATATGAACAGAGAATTGCATGAAAAATATTTTTTACGCATTCTTGTGTAATTTATAGCATAAATTTATAGCCTGAAACATTCATATAAAACTACTTACCGAACCTTCATGTACCAGAGATGTACAGTAACTAATTTATACAACATTGAGCAGAGGCAACAGCTTTGAAAGTAAGAAGAGCAGTAGAAGTTTAAATAAGGAAGATGTTTCGCTCTGGGCTCTAGCCTGGGGAAGGGAAAATAATTGATCAATGCACTTGGAGGAAGCCACTTCCAGTGCCCCCCCCCCCCGCTGCCTCCTTGTCTCTAAGGCAGGCATAGGCCAAGTCGGCCCTCCAGCTGTTTTGGGACTACAACTCCCATCATCCCTAGCTAACAGGACCAGTGGTCAGGGATGATGGGAATTGTAGTCCCTAAACAGCTGGGGGGTTGACTTTGCCTATGCCTGCTCTAAGAGTCCCACAGGTGATGCCACTGTACCCCCAGGGGGTGGGACCCCCCCACTTTGGGAAATCGTGTCCTCCCTCAAAGAGGGCACATGTTGCGGTGCGACCTGGCAACCAAACCCTGTGTTGTGGGTGGGTATGATTGACAGCCACAACATCCAATCGGTAGGTCCCTCGATGCTGGGTGTAATCAGACCAATGAGACGCTAGCCAAATGGATCGAGGGACGTACCCCGTATTTTTTGCTCCATAAGACGCACCTGAACATAAGATGCACCTAGTTTTTAGAGGAGGAAAGAGGGAAAGCCCTGTTTTTTTGAGGATCAGCTCAAAGTGGTGCAGCTTCTTTTGCAAAGGGAAAAGCCCTGTTTTTTTGAGGATCAGCTGAAAGTGGTCAGCTTCTTTTTCAAAGAGGAAAAGCCCCGTTTTTATGGGGTTCAACTCAGTTTGCAGCTTCTAGTCCTACAGGAAAGGGAGCCATTTCTACAGTTTCCAGACAGATGATCTAATCAGCCAGTCACATGTCGCTGGGGAAACAAACAGCCCCCCTCTGCATTCAACAATGGAGGCCTGGGCAAGGGGGCGGGGCTGGAAAGGGAGCCTTATCTCTGTCCCCAATCGCTTGCTAAACAGCTGTTCAGCGGCTTCCTTTCAACACCCTCTTCTCTCTTTGTAAAAAAAGAGCACAGTCTGCTTTTGGCCCCTAGGCAATTCGGCTCCAGGGACCATGCATTCGCTCCATAAGACGCACAGACATTTCCCCTTACTTTTCAGGAGGAAAAAAGTGCGTCTTATGGAGCAAAAAATACAGTATATACCGGTAAGCCCATGCATGTGACCCTGAGCATCCTTTGCATCGGAACACCCGCCCACCTCTCCCTACATTTAGGGTTTGAACGCTTGACCTTGCTATGCCGTCGTGTGTCATCTGTCGTTGGGACAGGGGCACAGCAGGAATTTTCCCCACTTGGCTGATTGGCTGTTGTCATTTGGGTTTCGCCTGCCAAGTAGCAAATCGTCACAATTTGCAAGGTTGCGGATAGGCTCTGGTTCAGGTGATGGGGATGGGGGAACGGTCTTGCCACCCCTATGCGAAGGGTATTCCGTTAAAGGAATCCAGGGACTCAATGGTTTGGTCAACCCTGAGAGGGGTTGTGCCCATGCCTGAGTTCAGGGGGACATCTGGGCGGTGGACTAGCCTGACCCCGGCTTTCCGCTGTTCCAGATGTTCACCCTAGGCTGACCTATGCTGGTGCCCTGGGGCAGCGCTACCTGCCACGGCGCAGGGAGCTAGTCGAACCAGAGCCTATGCAACCACTCACTTGCTGTAATCAACAAAGTTGTGGCCTAAATTCTGCCAAAAACCAAACCCAAAATTTGAGTCTGGACTGAATTTATTTAAGAGGGTGGTTAAAGTTCTAAACATGCAACAGAGACAGGCTGAGGTTTGGGACCCCCGACTTCTGAGCAACTGCAGAGGCTTTGTGGAAACCGAGCTCTTCCAGTTTGATCGTGGCACCCCCAACCGGCAAAGCGACCAGGGTTGCGGTGACCGGTTGAGACAGCCCCCGGTTCCTCATTTCCTCTCGCGACTCTTCAGGCAGGTGATAGATGAGAGGGGAAGGGCGGCCAGGGAGCCTGTGACTTCATACAATGACATGGAAAGCTCGGTCCCTTCCTGGCTTCCCAGAACTGGGTGCATGTGGTGACCCCGCTCTCTGCAAAAAGGGTGGAGGAATGAGAGATGCAGAGATAGGCTTGAACAATACGGAGCTTTTGCCTGACACAGGGGAGCAGGAAGGACCTACACAACACACACACACACACACACACACACACACACACACACACACACACACCCCAAAACCCCAATGGCTCCCAGACCAGCTTTGATCAGATTTGAAAACGTATGGAACCGAAAGGCAGGCATGCCTCCAGTCCCTCCAACATTTCTCCGATGAAAACAGGGGCATTCTATTCTGCACCAGGAAGCTTCTCCCATGCTTGTATATATATAAAAAATTATTGAATTTTCTGCCTTACATTTTAGATTTAAACAGGCATCCCCAAACTCCGGCCCTCCAGATGTTTTGGGACTACAATTCCCATCATCCCTAGCTAACAGGACCAGTGGTCAGGGATGATGGGAACTGTAGTCCCAAAACATCTGGAGGGCCAAGTTTGGGGATGCCTGTTAGAATATTCATTTAAACATCCATAAAATATCAACGACTTCCATTTTAAATTTTAAATTTTAAATCGTATTTTAACCTGCATTTTAATTGATTGTTTTGTATGTTCTGTTGTGATTTTATTGGTGTTAGCCGCTCTGAGCCCAGTCTTGGCTGGGAAGGGCGGGATATAAATAATTTATTATTATTATTATTATTATTATTATTATTCTCTTTCCATGGTTCATTTTACATATCATAAATCCCTGCATATTTTACAGAAACTATACTATTCAGTATTCCATTATTATTATTAATTATTATTATTATTAATTACCATTATTATCACAACTTATTTACACCGTTGATTTTATCTTATTGCTGCCAGTGTTTTCAGCTGTACACAGTTATTTCCCATATATTTTCCAATCTTCTCTAAACTTAATGTTCTTCTTGTTCTCTTATTCTATATGTTAAGTCTGCGAGTTGTGCATATTCCATCAGTTTAAGTTGCCATTCTTCTTTAGTTGAGACCTCGCTCGATTTCCATTTTTGGGCTAACAAAACACGGGCCGCCATAGTGGCGGACATAAATAACATTTTTTTTTTGACACCTGGGAATTTCAGTCTGAATTATCCCCAACAGAAAAGACTCTGGGTTTTGGGGGGGAAGTAATTTTAAACATTTTTTTCAATTCATTATGGATCATCGCTTATCGCTTCTCCCGCGTTTGATCTCGCCGCACACATAGAAGTCAAGTATACATCAAGATCGGTCACCTTGAGCCAAGGGCAACCTCTCCGCCGAGCCTACCTTGCAGGATTGTTGTAAAGAAAAAAAAAATGTACGAGGGAAGGGATCGTGTACAACACCTTCCACAGATGGATGGAATGATATAAAATTGTAGCGGTAAGCTGCCTTGAGTCCCTGCCGGGGGAAAAGGCGGGATATTATTATTATTATTATTATTATTATTATTATTATTATTATGAATCATAATGGAAACTGAGAATGATGAGGAACATAGCAGAGCGGGACTTAGTTCTGAGTAAAAAGGCTTAGGGTTGCAGTGTAATAATAATAATAATAATTATTATTATTATTATTATTATTATTATTTATTGTTTATACCCCACCCATCTGGCTGGGCTTCCCCAGCCACTCTGGGCGGCTTCCA
Source organism: Darevskia nairensis (assembly GCA_034642065.1). NCBI lineage: Eukaryota > Metazoa > Chordata > Lepidosauria > Squamata > Lacertidae > Darevskia > Darevskia nairensis. The sequence goes on along the minus strand of JAWWNI010001568.1, from coordinate 33,058 downwards.
ACAGAATATTAAAATACAATAATGTATTAAACATTAAAAGCTTCCCTAAACAGGGCTGCCTTAAGATGTAAGGCTGCACAGTCTTTACCGGGTTACCTGGGAGTAAGCTCCACTGAATACAGTGGGAATTACTTCTGGGTAGACAGTACTTTGGCCACCTCATGAGAAGAGAAGACTCCCTAGAAAAGACCCTGATGTTGGGAAAGATTGAGGGCACAAGGAGAAGGGGACGACGGAAGATGAGATGGTTGGACAGTGTTCTCGAAGCTACTAACATGAGTTTGGCCAAACTGCGAGAGGCAGTGAAGGATAGGCGTGCCTGGCGTGCTCTGGTCCATGGGGTCACGAAGAGTCGGACACGACTGAACGACTGAACAACAACAACAAGACAGGCTCCACTTACAATAAAGGAATAAACACTCCATGCGTTTCCTAAGAAAGGCTGGCTACGGCAGCATTGCAAAGCGTGTTCTCCTCCATGGAGAGCACGTGTTGCGGTGGGGGCCAGCAAATCACCCCTCTGGTGCTGGGCGGGAACGTTTAGATGGCCACTGCTGTGATTGGACCCAGGGTGTTGTTGGGGAGATCTGTATGTTGCAAATTGATGATGGACAGCCCAGCGTATATATAAGGGTTGGTGAGCAACGTGATCTCCCTCTTGGCTGAGTGCTTCGGATCACCCTCCCTCCCTCCCTATATTTTAGGCCTCTGTGTTGACCTTGCTATGCCTGTCATGGGGTCGTCTGCCATCTGGTTTTGCCTACTGCGTAGCAAATAGTCACAACTTGTAAGGTTGGCGGTTAGGCATTGGTTATTGTGTTCGTTGGAGGAGGAGTATTGTTAATAATAATAATAATAATAATAATAATAATAATAATAATATATTTATACCCCACCCATCTGACTAAGTTTCCCCAGCCACTCTGGGCGGCTTCCAACAGAACATTAAAATACAATAATCTATTAAACATTAAAAGCCTCCCTAAACAGGGCTGCCTTCAGATGTCTCCTAAAAGTCTGGTAGTTGTTGTTCTCTTTGACATCTGAAGAGAGGGCATTCCACAGGGCGGGTGCCACTACCGAGAAGGCCCTCTGCCTGGTTCCCTGTAACTTGGCTTCTCGTAGTGAGGGAACCGCCAGAAGGCACTCGGAACTGGACCTCAGTGTCCTGGCTGAACGATGGGGGTGGAGACGCTCCTTCAGGTATACAGGACCGAAGCCATTTAGGGCTTTAAAGGTCAGCACCAACACTTTGAATTGTGCTCGGAAACGTACTGGGAGCCAGTGTAGGTCTTTCAAGACCGGTGTTATGTGGTCTCGGCGGCTGTTCCCAGTCACTAGTCTAGCTGCCGCATTCTGGATTAGTTGTAGTTTCCGGGTAACCTTCAAAGGTAGCCCCACGTAGAGCGCATTGCAGTAATCCAAGCGAGAGATAACTACTGTTGACTGTGTCTGCCCCTCCTGTGGATACTGGTGTACGGGGAATTCCGTTAAAGGAATCCAGGGACTCAATATGCTTTTGTCCGAACCCCCGGTCGGGGGCTAGGGCCGTGCAAGAGACCTGGGAGCCTGTGGAGTGCGAGGAGGGTCATGTCATCCGGCTCCCTTTATATTTCCAGAATGTTTTCCCCTTACTGACGGTCGTCAGTTCTGTCCTATGTGGGACAGATAGTCTTAACCAATGCCTAAGCAACCACTCACATTAATTGTATTTTAATAAAGTTGTGGCCAAAATCATGCCAAAAACCAAAACAAACATTATGTCTGATGTGTGAATTATTTGAGGGGTGGTTTTGGGGGACCTCGACACGCAATGAGAGGATCTGAAGTGGATTCAAAATTATAGGAAGGACTTCTTATGCCAGCGTCACCATTTCCTTCATTTGGTGCAGGGATTTTATGTTCAGGATAAACAGGACTCCGGTCTTGCACCTATAAACACACACTTTTCATTGTTCTCCGAGACATGGAGGGGAGGGGAAAGGAAAAGCGGGACATTCCAGGATCAAATCAGAAACCGGGACGGCTTCCGTAATTCCGACACTGTCCTTGTATGCTGGACGTATAGCAGGGAACTTGGAAGCGTATTCAGACATACTGGTACGTAGCATAAGACCATGCTAGGACATTTTCAAGGAGGTTTCAATTGGATGTGGGACCGTGCGTCGAAAAGTATGTTAGGAAAAACAGTTTGGTTTGAAAATACGTAAAATAAAATAAAAAGAGTTAGATATCTGGGAATCTGGCTCACAGTAAGAAATCTCAACTTATTTGAAAATAATCATGTTAAACTGTGGAAAGAGATCAAGAAAAAGTTGGACATCTGGGAGAGAGAATGAAGATTTCCCTGCTTGGCAAAATCTCAGCTACCAAAATGAATCTGATGCCCAGGATGTTGTGTTTATTCCAATCAATGCCAATTATAAATAATCCAGGCTGCTTCAAAGAATGGAAGAAGGATATTTCTAAATTCATCTGGCAGGGGGGAAAGCCAAGAATTAAACATAAAATTATGATAGACATAAATGAAAGAGGAGGCTTTGCCCTGCCAGACCTGCAAATGTATTATGAAGCAGCCAGCTTGTGTTGGTTAAGAGAATAGATTACATTGGATATTGCAGACATCCTGGACCCGGCTGGCATGTGTTGAGATTCGTACATTTCAGGGGGTTAGAGTAGAGGACCCTTGGGGTCCCTTTCCAACTCTTCAACTCTATGATTCCAGGAACCTGCTGAATCAGGTCAAAGATCCACCTGGTCCAGCCTCCTGTACTCACAGTGACAGAGGAGCAAATGCCCATGGGAAACCCACAAGCAGGATCTGAGCACAAGAGCAACTCTCCCTTCCTGCGGCTTCCAGAAACTGGTATTCAGAAGCATCTCTGCCTCCGGCTGTGGAGTCAGAGTGTATTCACCATGGCTGGTGGCCAGATAGCCCTCTCCTCCTCCATAATGTTGTTGAATCCTCTCTCAAAGCCATCCAGGATCATGACCATCCCAGCCTCCTGTGGGAGAGAGTTGCGCAGATTAACTACGTGCTGCATGAAGAAGGACTTGTTTTCTCTGCCCGGAACCTTCCAACTTTTAGCTTCCTTTCGGGGGGGTATCTTGGGGTACCCCTTTGGCCCGATCCATCTTCATAGCTCTTGTGGATTTATGATCCTAAGTCAAGTGCAGAAGCACTAAGATAACCAGGCAGCCACCCACACGGCTGTTTTACACATTACAGCTGCCAAGTCCTGTTCCGAACTGTTGTAAAACCTTGCAGAGGTCAATTACGTTTTTCTAGCATATCATCAACCCAGAAAATAAACATCCTCTGGCTTTTAAATTGGCAGGAGACAGATTACTGTTCAATCAGCAAATACAGCTGATACAAAACAAGGGTGTGGGAGGGGAGCAGGGAGGAACTGGTTCCGGCTCCTGAATGAACCTTGCCTTGTCGCCCCAGAGCGCTCCCAGATTCTCACTGTTTTCGGGTGGATTCGGCGACCGCAAACCAGAAAATTCAGTTTGTGCAATTATTCCTGACTGAGTCACAGAGCTGCAGAGTTGGAAGGGAATTGTGGAGCTGGAATCTTTAGCGGCGCTTCCTGTGTCGCAGGGGGTTGACTAGATGGCCCTTGTGTGCCCCTTTCAGCTCTACAGTTCTATGAGTCTAAGGCTGGACAGAGAGCCCCTGTTTTCAAGAGCCTGAAATTAAAGTCTGGAGCCTGAAATTATAGTCTATACTCTTCTAATGATTGTTGAATGTTAACTTTAAAATAAGCCAGTTACAGGTAGGTAGCCGTGTTGGTCTGCCGTAGTCGAAACAAAATAAAAAATAAAAAAATTCCTTCCAGTAGCACCTTAGAGACCAACTAAGTTAGTTCTTGGTATGAGCTTTCGTGTGCATGCACACAGGTATCTGAAGAAGTGTGCATGCACACGAAAGCTCATACCAAGAACAAACTTAGTTGGTCTTTAAGGTGCTACTGGAAGGATTTTTTTAAAAAAATAAGCAACCTACATAAAAAATGTACGTTTTATTATCGTCCAGCCTGGACACTGAGGTCCAGCACTGAGGGCCTTCTGGCAGTTCCCTCTCTGCGAGAAGTGTGCATCTCTGCCCCTTCTAGGTGGGTGTGGCTTACGACTAACCTCTAGAACAGTGATGGCCAAACTTGGCCCTCCAGCTGTTTTGGGACTACAACTCCCATCATCCCTAGCTAACAGCACCTTAAAGACCAACTAACTAAGTTTGTTCTTGGTATGAGCTTTCGTGTGCATGCACACAGGTATCTGAAGAAGTTGGTCTTTAACTTAGTTGGTCTTTAAGGTGCTACTGGAAGGATTTTTTTTTAAAAAAGCAACCTACATAAAAAATGTACGTTTTATTATCGTCCAGCCCGGACACTGAGGTCCAGCTCCGAGGGCCTTCTGGCAGTTCCCTCGCTGCGAGAAGTGAAGTTACAGGGAACCAGGCAGAGGGCCTTCTCGGTAGTGGCACCCACCCTGTGGAACCCCCTCCCAGCAGATGTCAAGGCAATAAGCAGCTATTTTACTTTTAGGAGACAACTGAAGGTGGCCCTGTTTAGGGAAGTTTTTAATGTTTGATGCTGTATTGTTTTTAATATTCGGTTGGAAGCCGCCCAGAGTGGCTGGGGAAATTCAGCCAGATGGGCGGGGTATAAATAATAAATTATTATTATTACATTATCATCATCACATTTTTGTATTGCATTGGTTGTTATAAGAGGTACATTCCTTGTTTCTGCAGCTGGTAAACCGCCTTGAGTATTGTAATATAGAAAGACGGTATACAAATTAAAAGTGATGATGATGATTTGGATGCTCTCAGGATCTGCACAACTGAAAGGCAGGCTTCAACTTTGCAAGCTAAAGAAATGGATTTTTCTATGGAGGTTTGTGTGTGTGTGTGTGTGTGTGCGCGCGCACACACACACGCACAATAAACAACTACGCCGCTCAGCTCATCCTCCCCAGCTCCGTGCGAGGCGGCGGCACTGACCCAACTGACGATGCGCGTGCGCCGCCGCTGCCTCTCGGACACGCCCCCCTCTCCGCCCGCTCCAATCCCTGTGTCCGTGAGGCACATGCGCAGTTGCGCAATTCCACTGACACACGGACTGGACGCAGAGACACAGGGACTTTATTATATAGGATTATTTATTTATTTATTTATTTATTTATTTATTTATTTATTTATACATACATACATACTCCACCCATCTGACTCGGTTTCCCCAGCTACTCTGGGCAGCTCCCAACAGAGTATTGAAAACACGATACAACATCAAACATTTAGAAACTTCCCTAAAAGTGAAATGAAAGGAACGGCTTGTTTAGGAAAAGCAGCCGTTCAGAATCCGCTGAACCTTTGGAAGTTTCAGAAACAGGAAGCCTGGCTGCCGCTCAGAGCGATTTGCATCTCTGCCCCTTCTAGGTGGGTGCGGCTTACGGCTAACCTCTAGAACAGTGATGGCCAAACTTGGCCCTCCAGCTGTTTTGGGACTACAACTCCCATCATCCCTAGCTAACAGGACCAGTGGTCAGGGACGATGGGAACTGTAGTCCCAAAACAGCTGGAGGGCCGAGTTTGGCCATCACTGCTCTAGAACAAAAAGAGAAGGTGGTGGTCAGCTGTCCTTTTGACATGCTCTCGCTCTTTCTGCGCTCCCCTGGCTTGGAAACAAGAAAGAAACTGCAGCGGCGGCAGCAGCAGCACCAGGGACTCACAATCAGATTATTTCCCATTTAGGCAGGCTGCTAACACATATCAATTAGGGTGTGATTTATCGGAGTGTCACTGACAGTGGATAATTGCATTGAGCTGCAAGCCGAGAGAGCTACCCGTAGCTTCTAGCCAGTGGCTGAAGGGACTAAAGTCATGGGCTGCTGAGAGAAGGAGGGGAAGGGAGAGAGAGAGAGATTCTTCCCATTAAGGCATGACTTCCCGCTGAGTTTTCGACTGGCGGTCTCCAAAATTAAGGCCCCAAAGTGGGTGGGAAATGACTTCCTTAGCAAGTGCAAACATGGGTGTACCCAAGGGGGGGCAGAGGGGGGCAGCTGCCCCCCCCAGAAGGCAGCCCTAGAAGCAAAACTGATCAGCGTCCATTCAAAGCAAACCTGAACGACCATGGCTTGCCCCCCCCTAGTTCAAAGCAAACCTGAACGACCATGGCTTGCCCCCCCCCCTAGTTTTGATCCTGGGTACGCCCCTGAGTGCAAAGGAGAGAGGGCCCTCCGAGCAAAGTCAGATCCATCCTAACCCATGGATTACTTCCAGGATATGCTCCAGTTGTTGGAGACAGCCAGAGGTAGCAACCTCAAATTCTATACAAGATCTCCAAGTAGCTGTCTTATTACAAAGGAATTTCAGAAACAGACTGGAAAGAGAAGTTGCTGAATTGCAACTGATTACCAAACTTAATGTAGTAATGTACGGAAGTGAGAGCTGGACCATAAAGCAGGCTGATCGCCGAAGAATGGATGCTTTTGAATTATGGTGCTGGAGGAGACTCTTGAGAGTCCCATGGACTGCAAGAAGATCAAACCTATCCATTCTGAAGGAAAGCAGCCCTGAGCGCTCACTGGAAGGACAGATCCTGAAGCTGAGGCTCCAAGACTTTGGGCCACCTCATGAGAAGAGAAGACTCCCTAGAAAAGACCCTGATGTTGGGAAAGATGGAGGGCACAAGGAGAAGGGGACGACAGAGATGGTGGGACAGCGTTCTCGAAGCTACCAACATGAGTCTGACCAAACTGAGGAAGGCAGTGGAAGACAGGAGTGCCTGGCGTGCTCTGGTCCAGGGGGTCACGAAGAGTCGGACACGACTAAACGACTAAACAACAACAACAACCAAACTTAAAACCATGGAGAGACCTGGTCTGAATAGAGACATTGGATTCTTGTCTCATTATACATGACAAAGCTATTTTTAACCTTCTCACCCCTTGCTTTTTCTTGTATGACTAATTGCAGTCGTTAACAGTCGTCAACAGGTTTACCACACCTATCAGCCAATCTCCCATTCCCACCACCCTTCTGAGTAATACCCCTCCCCACCCTCTCACTATATATAAGGGTCTGGTGACTTCTGTTTCAGTGTATCTGAAGAAGTGTGCATGCACACGAAAGCTCATACCAAGAACAGACTTAGTTGGTCTCTAAGGTGCTACTGGAAGGAATCTTTTTATTTTTTATTTTGCTTCAACCTCAAATGTGGTTTCCATCTGCACCAGCCAGCACAGCCAGAGGTCCAGGGCAATGAGAGTTTCTGTCACCTTTGTTTATATCCTGACTTTTTCCCAGACCCGAGGCAGCTAAAAGACATTAAAATGATGCAGGGAAAATACAAAAAGCTAAAAACAGGGAAGTCATTACAAAGGTGATTAGAACAATATTAAAAACAAATCTATTAAAATGCAGATAATAAAAGCGTTGCGGTGCTTCTAAGGCCTTTTCCTTAAAACCCAGTCTGTTCTCCCTAAGGTTCTTGTTAGCACACATCTGTCCTAGAATACAGAATCGTAAAGTTGGATGGGACCCTAAGGGTCATCCAGTCCAACCCCCTGCAATGCAGGAATATGCAGCTGTCCCATATGGGGATCGAACCTGCAAACCTTGACATTATCAGCACCCCGCTGTAAGCAACTGAGCTACCCAGGTCGCTAAGAGACATTGTCTTGATGACAATGGACTTCACCTCCAGGGGTGAAGTCAGAATAACACCTGGGAGGCAAATGTGGCCCTCTAGACCTGTCTATGCGGCCCTTTGGATTCTGGCCATGCCCCCTCTCCCAGCCCCCCCCCCCCTTTCCATCCTTCCCCGCTCCCCGCTAGATGCTCTGGCTTGGCCAGATTACATCCTTGGACTGCACTGATGCCTCTTGCTTGCCTGCATGGGGAGAGGAGTAGGGGGGAGACCTCTGACCTTTGCATGCTTGCGAATGCACTGTATTGTACAAAAGGCAAAATAAAATAATAATAATAATAATAATAATAATAATAATAATACCCCACCCATCTGGCTAGGTTTCCCCAGCCACTCTGGGAGGCTCCCAAGAGAATATTAAAAACACAATAAAACATCAAACATTAAAAGCTTCCCTAAACAGGGCTGCCTTCAGATGTCTGCTAAAAGTCAGATAGTTGTTTCTTTCCTTGACATCTGATGGGAGGGCATTCCACAGGGCGGGCGCCACCACCGAGAAGGCCCTCTGCCTGGTTCCCTGTAACCTCACTTCTCGCAGGGAGGGAACCACCAGAAGGCCCTCGGAGCTGGACCTCAGTGTCCCGGCAGAATGATGGGGGTGGAGACGCTCCTTCAGGTATACTGGGCTGAGGCCATTTAGGGCTTTAAAGGTCAGCACCAACACTTTGAATTGTGCTCGGAAACGTCCCGGGAGCCAATGTAGGCTCTGGTACTGCTGTGCCCACTGGGTCTGATTGGCACATGCCCCCTAGAACAGTGTTTCCCAACCTTGGGCCTCCAGCTGTTTTTGGACTACAATTCCCATCATCCCTGACCACTGGTCTTGCTAGAGAGGGATGATGGGAGTTGTAGTCCAAAAACAGCTGGAGGCCCAAGGTTGGAGAACACTGCCCTAGAAGATAGCCCATGAGATAATACGGGCCCAGGCCGAAAACATTTCCCTGCAGCTGTACGGTCCAAGAATATCTGGAATTAACCATGCTGGTTCCCCCGTTGTAGAGACTGTGGGCATGGATCCAGACTGTGTTGCTGGATCAATTTCTTTGCAGGAGAGAGGTTGCTGTGGATATTTATCTTTCTAAAATAATTTTTGTTGGGGTTTTTTAATGAGCTGGAGATTTAGAATGTTGCAGAGCTGGTGAAGAAGAAGAAGAAGAAGAAGAAGAAGAAGAAGAAGAAGAAGAAGAAGAAGAAGAAGAAGAGTTTGGATTTGATACCCCGCTTTATCACTCCCCGAAGGAGTCTCCAAGCGGCTCACATTCTCCTTTCCCTTCCTCCCCCACAACAAACACTCTGTGAGGTGAGTGGGGCTGAGAGACTTCAGAGAAGTGGGACTAGCCCAAGGTCACCCAGCAGCTGCATGTGGAGGAGCGGGGACGCGAACCCGGTTCACCAGATTACGAGTCCACCGCTCTTAACCACACTGGAAGAATGAGGAACAGGTTAAACAACCAACCAGGAGGTCCCCAGTTCAAATGTCTCCTCTGCTGCGGACTCCCCAAATGGCCATCAGAAAGCCATTTTCTTTTGAAGCTTTGTCAGCTCTGAAATAAGGGGAGATCATCTGACTGACCTACCCCCTGTTGTTGTAAGGATTGCAAGTCCAATATATGAGAAGTCCTGAAAACACAAATGAACCCTGGGGACCTTGATTCTCTTGCAATAAAACAGGGTTTTCTCCATATTCATGAGGACTAGGAAGTTACTTTTGTAAGAGACCGGAGGTCACAACGAATTCCTCGTGATATGGTAAAGAATAAGGACATTATTGCTTTCCATTTCTGCCGTCCCCATGTCAAATTTTCTCCAAAGGGTTTTGCAAATGTCTGTCACGGTGGTAAGGGTTTTTGTGCAAATGGCCAAATAGGATTTTATGTGTTCAATGTCCTCAGTTAGAAGCATAAGCCATTTAATGACTGATAAGTCCTCCTCGATTCTCTCAACAGGACATCAGCAGTTGGACAGGAGAGATGTCAAGAGTGGCATTTCCACTGGAGGTTTGGTCACTAGTCACCGCAGAACACATGCAATGTGCTCATTCAGCCTTCCCCAAGCTGTTGCCCTCAGGATCTTTTGGACTACAACTCCCATCAGCCCCAGCCAGCACGCTGATGGGAGTTGTAGTCCAAAGCATCTCTCTGGCCTGTGCTTAGACTTCTCTGAGTTTCAGTCCAACTCACCCAGAAGGTACCAGGTTGGGGAAGGTCCTGTGCTAACTCCTAGGCCCAGCTGCTTATTTTCAAGAGCAGAGAACAAGCAGCTCGCAGGCTTCTCTGCAAGATTCAACAGGAAACTCTAATTTCTGCCTCTTCCTGGAAGAGAAAATGAAGAAATTCTGCAATGAGTGTTGCAGAGAAGCAGGGAAACGGGAAATGGGAGGTCCTCAGGCTCAACCGCTCAGCGTCTGCAGATTTTGCATTTCATTTGCCTCTGCTCTGACCACACTGCTTGCAATTCCGCCCCACCCTCACGCAATGTGCATCTGAGGATCACCTCTGAGGAAGGCCGACTCTGGTCCTTGGGCAGCGTGGGATGTGAAACACAGAGCAGTCAAATACAACATTCCTAGAGTGGACATAAAAAGGGGGTGTCTGGACCAGTCAGTCGGAACTTCCTGTTTCCTCCTGGGCTGGGACAAACTTCCTCTACATGTGACCAGAGGTGGGCATGACCTCACCTATGCAGGTAACAAAACAGCACAGGGGAGGCTGCCATCTATCTCTCTGACTCCATTCCTCGAAGAAGCAACATCTGCTTAATCTGAGATGCTATCTTGGCTTCCAAGAGAGGACAAAGGAACTATCTCCTTGTATATACTTTGTAACTTAAGTCTGCCTTCTGGGATCCATCTGTGAACAGAATTTGTGTGAGTAAAGTCTTTTATACAAAACTGTGTCGTATCTAATCTTTTATGAGGGAATAAAGGGGAATTTACCAGGAAACTTATTTTAGAGGCTTATACAAGCCTGGCAAAGACGTTATCCGCTGTACAAGTTTAAAAGGGGAATGTTACTCTGTTGTACAACTTGTTAACACAAGTTGGGCAGGATATAATTGAGCAATATATCCTCTCCTGCCTCCCTGAACATTCCCGCAGGCAGCATGAACATGAGAAGAGGCTGCTGGATCAGCCCAATGGCCCATCTAGGTCAGCCTCCTGTTCTCACAGGGGCCAAAGAGATGCCCCAATGATAAGCACCCATGTTGGCTTCTTCAGTCACAGGCTATCCAAGGGTGGTGCTGAAGAAAGGGGCAGCTGCGTGTCATCACTGCACCTTGGAAGACCAACAAGACTTCACTCAGCAGATAGTTGACCTATGGAACTCCCTCCCACTGGAGGCAGTGATGGCCACCAACCTGGATGGTTCTCAAATAGGATCAGACAAATTCATAGAGGAGAAGAGGGCTATTGAAGGCTACTAGCCAGGATGGCTCTGCTCTGCCTCCACAGTTGGGGGCAGCAATGCTTATGAGTCCCAGTCGCTGGAAACCACAGGAGGGGAGAGGGCTCCTGCGCTCGGATCCTGATTGCAGGTTTCCCACAATGGGCACTTGGTTGGCCACTGTGAGAACAGGATGCTGGACTAGATGGGTGGTAGACCTGAGCCCCTTCTTACGTTTTTGTGGAATGAATAGTCAATAAAGTCCGGACATCAGCTAATAGTCTGACAACAAAGTAAGCACATCAGGAGTAATACTGAATAAATCAGTCTGGAGGAGCCCTGGGTGTGCAGACATCAGCAAACCACCCAGGCTCCCTAAAAACAACAACATGAAAGGTCAGAAAGAAACCAGGGTTTAATGCCATCGTTTCTCACTATAGTTATCACACAAGAACATGTTTAAGAAGCCTCAAAGATTTTCTTTAAATGTCAAGCGCAGGAGCGATGAGAGATTGGGGAGGGTGGGGGAGGGAGAAGACGAGCTGTAAACCCTTTTCCACAGCCACCGTCCTACCCCCCCACCCCCAAAAAAATCATGTCCCCGCACCCCTTGACCTGGTCCGCAACTCCACAAACCCCAAGCCAAAAAGACTGTCCTTTCAGTTGCCGAGTCCCTTGGGGGTTTGGCATCTCCAACAGCTTCTAGTATTGCTTAGTACTGCAGTCGGATTAATTATCGATTCATTTTTATTATACACACTTATTTTCCACCCTCAGATTGCAGGCCAGGTTATGACACCAAACGGCGTAGACAAGAAACACAGCCATCAGCAAGCTAAACCGTGGAAACCTCTAAAAAAACAGCTCAATAATGGCATTTCTCCGTTGCTGACATCCGAAAAACAATGGTGTAGTAAATATCATTATGTGATAGCAGAGCATGGACCATCCAGGTCTCTCTATAGGACTCTCCCTAAACCACACCCCTTCTTCCCAGGCAACCCCCCACCCCATTGGACTGAAATATGCCTCTCGGTTTCCTGGATGCAGAGCCAGGGATGTGCAGAAACCTCTGGCCTTTACATGCGCATAGGAAACTGTTTTACAGAGTCAGACCATCGGCTCACCTAGCTCATATTGCCTAGAGTTTCTAATACTTGGGTCTCCAGCCAGTGGCATAGCATGAGTTGGGGAGGCCACGGGGCAGTTCCCCTGGGAGCAAAATTCTTAGGGGTACAAAATTTCAAAAGACAAAAAAGTAGTAATAATAAATTAAAAAATAGCACGTCCTCCCTCTCACAGCTATTTTCATCTCCTGATGATCGCGTGGGCAGATGGAGGAATGAATTTGAGTGATGGCCGCTTCGCTAGGGCACCCTCTGCACAGACTTTAGAAAGGTTTGAGCAATCTCCCATCCCACTCTCCTCCGTGTTCAATGCTCATGGGGCACCTTGGCTGCCACTCAGGTCAGTCGCTGAGCTATTGCCCCTCCCTCCCACCCTATCGGCAGGCAGCGCTGAGGATACTTGCCTTGCCCCGGGTGCTGGCAACCCACGCTAAGCCACTGTCTCCAGCTGTTTTGGGGCTACTACTCCCAATATCCCTAGCTAGCAGGACCAGTGGTCAGGGATGATGGGAGCTGTAGTTCAGAGTTGGGGAAGCCCTGGTCTACCCTGACTGGCAATGAAAGTTCCAGGAGTTCAGGCAGGAGTCTTTGCCAGCCCTACCTGGAGATACCGTTGGGGATTGAACCTGGGACCGTCTGCATGCAAAGCAGATGCTCCTCCTCTGAGCTATGGCAGGGAACCAGGCAGAGGGCCTTCTCGGTGGTGGCACCCGCCCTGTGGAACGCCCTCCCTTCAGATGTCAAAGAGAACAACAACCAGACCTTTAGAAGACATCTGAAGGCAGCCCTGTTTAGGGAGGCTTTTAATGTTTAATAGATTATTGTATTTTAATGTTCTGTTGGAAGCCACCCAGAGTGGCTGGGGAAACCCAGCCAGATGGGTGGGGTATAAGTAATCAATTATTATTATTATTATTATTATTATTATTATGGCCCATCTGTATGGCTGAAATGGTCGCTGTACAAAGGTGAGAGCCACAGCTGTCACTCATCCTACTTTTGCACCCAGCCCTCCCCACAAGTATGACGAATGTTCCCCACCGGTGATTGACAGTTGCTCATTCATAATGATGCACATGTCCGCTTAAACCTTTAAAAGGCTTTGCCAACCTGGCGCCCTCCAGATTCCAGATATTTCGGACTACGACTTCCAACAGGTTGGCAAAGCCTGCCTTGGAAAGCCACAGCGCCGCTTCCTCTTAGCCTCGCGCCACGCCAGCGCTGACCGAAAGCACGTTGCATGTATAGGTTGCAGCAAACGGACATCTCTGCCAGAATCACACAATCTTGGTCCGGAACGGACGCTGGTCAGGAAATCAGGGAACTGGAAGAGATCCACCGCCAGCCGGGCTTCCGCCCATCAATTCACATCACCCACAGGCTGCTGCTGCAGGCAGAGAGCAGAAGGGATGGCATTTGTGCCAAGATGCTCCAGCGATCAGACAATTTTTTAGAAAACAGAACTGAGCCACATGCTGGAGGCTGGGCAGAGAGACGGGGGCTGGCTCACAGTCACTTGGCTGAGTGGGGATTAGAACCCTGCTCTCCCTGATCCTAGTCAGACACTCTAATGACTGTAACATGCTGGTATCAGAGCACACAACAACGGAAATGGGACAAATAAACACCCCCCTCCAAAAAAAGGAAAATCACAACCACCCACATCAGCAGTCTAAAAAGTTACAGGGTTTCAACGGGAAGCGCCCCAGTTTGGAAAAGTTGCAGTACACCCACCCTGAAACTTTTGCAAGCTCAAACAGAATTAAAGTGGGATTGCGTATAACCTCCCTGATACCATCAAGAGCACAAATCATCACAACCGCACAATAAAAGAGGCATCTAGCCGGGTCTCCCCCCTGGCAGACATTTTGTCCCCCACCTGAAATGCAGCACAGAACAGGAAGGGGAAAAATCACCCACCCAAGTCCATAAACTTTTACGCTCCGAATCATTTTCAGAGAATCTCAGGGCCAACGATAAACCGTTATATTTTCCTGTTTTAGGCATAGGGGATGGTTAGCTGCGAGCGATGCCCACCCGGACCCGAAGAGATCCATCTGGGGGCAACAGCGGGAATTAGCCCTGACAGGGCAGAGGAAGGGTTAAGGTGGGTGGATCTGCCGGGATCCCTGGCAGATCAAGCACTAAGGAGCAGCCGTCCTCGCTACCAGAAGGCAAGGAGGAAATGTTCCTCTCTCCGGCTGTCCTGAAATGCTCAGCCTCGCCGCGCACCATGCTCCGCAATGCTCGCTAGTGCTCAGTCAGTCCCCTCGACTTCCCCAACAGGAAAACGCACAACACGCAACCGGAGCACAGTTGTTACGATTGCACACGTGCACAAAGCCCTAAAGCAGAAAGGCAGGCAGGAAGCAATTTTGGAGCCCTCTCGGGAACAGGGGACCCCCCCCCCCCAGCAAGCAAAAGTCGGGCGTTTCTTCTCCCCAAAAAGGATGTGAATCGCAACTATAAGACTAGGACAAGGGAGGCAGGGAGTTTGGGAGGCGCAGCCGAGCGCCCCTCAAAGCGCAACGAGTAAAAACGGGTCCTTACACTCTCGGAGAAGGTGCCCATGTCCGGAGCCCATCACTTGCGATCCGGCCAGCCTGCTGGGTCCCTGGAAAGTGGTGCTGAGGCTGTGGGGAGACGCGGCTCAGCTCGGCTGCCCTGGAAGAGGGAGTCTCGTCCTGCCCATTTCCTCCAGGCTCCGGCTGGAACCGCTGCGGTCCGCAAGGCGGCTCTCACTCGGCACGAGCGCGCGCGGCTGCCTCTCTCGGTGCGAGGATGATGCAGGAGTGTGTGCCCGGGCGAGGGAGGCGGGAAGGGGGCGCCGAGCCAAGACAAGCCAAGCCCCCCCCCCCCGCGCTCCCCAACTCATCTGCCGAGCCTCGCTCAACAAGACCAGCCTGGATTTTTGCGTGAGTTAGGAAGCTCGATCCACAAGCGCTTTCCTGCACAGAAAGCGAGAGCGCAGCTTCTCTCCCACCCGCCTCTCTGAGATTGAAGCTCTCTTTTATATTGGAGACGGAGCTGTGGCTCGGCTGCTTTGAATGCAGAAGGTCTCAATAATATATCCAGGTAGGGCGGGGGAACCCTGGACAACCTGCTGCCAGCCAGAGTAGACATTACTGAGCTAGATGGACACCATGGCTCTACATATCATAGAATCATAGAGTTTGAAGGGGCCCCGAGGAGCATCCATTCCAACCCCCTGCTATGCAGGAATATGAGAATTTACCATACGGGGATCGAACCTGCAACCTCGGCATTTATCAGCACGACAGGGGTGTACCCAGGATCAAAATTAGGGGGGGGGGCAAGCCATGGTCGTTCAGGTTTGCTTTGAATGGGCGCTGATCATTTTTGCTTCTAGGGCTGCCTTCTAGGGGGGGGCAGATGCCCCCCTCTGCCCCCCCTGGCTATGCCCATGAGCACCACGCAACCAATTGAGCTACCCAGGTATAACTCAGTACAAGGCAGCTCCTGTTCAATTCAGTTTTTTTTGTTTTTTGTTTTGTAGAACCACAGAGACTAGAATCTGTTGTTGTTGTTGTTGTTGTTGTTGTTGTTGTTGTTGTTGTTGTTGTTAAGGGGAAGGTCCCAAGTTCAGCTCCACCACTGCCATCTCCAGGTAGGACAGGGAAAGAGCCTTCTCTGATACACTGGAGAGCTGCTGCCCATCAGTGTGGACAACACCAAGCAAGATGGGCCAGTGTTCTGACTCGATATAAGACACTTACCTCTATTCCTACGAAATCAGTGGCTTGCATTATGTGCAACCGGCCCCTTCTGACAGAGGCGCATGGCGGTAGGGGTTTTGTAGGGCGAGATGTCAGCCAGGGACTGCCCTGTGGTTATTGACCTTGGACAGGTCTCTGAAAAATGAGAGTGCAGGAAGAAGAAGAAGAGGAGGAGGAGGAGGAGGAGGAGGAGGAGGAATAGTTTGGATTTGATATCCCACTTTATCCCTCCCCGAAGGAGTCTCAAAGCGGCTCACATTCTCCTTTCCCTTCCTCCCCCACAACAAACACTCTGTGAGGTGAGTGGGGCTGAGAGACTTCAGAGAAGTGTGACTAGCCCAAGATCACTCTGAAAGCAAAAGTTAGCAGCCCACAGAAAGTTCTCCTCACCCCTACATAGCCCCTATTCCTGGGTGGTCTAGGGCCAGTCACTGCATCTCTCGGGTTGTTGTGGGGATTAAATGGGGATGGGTGGGGAGAGAAGAACCACCTATGCTACCTTGAGCTCCCTGGAGGAAAAGGTGGGCTAGAAATGCAATACTAATAAATCTGTGGCATAGAAGGGGAGGGGGCATCCTGCCTGCTGGCCGCCTGAAGTCAGTTCACCATCAACTCCCTGCATCATAGAGTTGGGAGGGTTCCAGGGGTCATCTAGCCCAACCCTCTGCAATTCAGGAATGCATACTCCTCCAGGTACTTGTCTGAAACGCTTCTCCGCAGAATAAGCCTGCAGAACTCACTGCCACGGGAGCACACACGAGTGGAGATAATTTCGCTGCAACAAAAATCTGGTTCACTGAAAGGTGTCCCTGCGCATAACTTGTGCTCAGACCAGGCACAGGCAAAGTCGGCCCTCCGGATGTTTTGGGACTACGACTCCCATCATCCCTAACGGGACCAGTGGTCAGGGATGATGGGAGTTGTAGTCCCAAAACATCTGGAGGGCCGAGTTTGCCTATGCCTGGCACAGACACACACCCTTATGAAATCACGCGTGTTCTTTCTAGAGAAAGTTGGTGGGGAGAAGTGACTCCCATCATCTCCCCCGATGCTACAATTCAGGGTCACTCCAGGCCTCTTTAAGGGTGGTTTTATTATCTTCTGATGCTGTGAGCACCAACTAGCCCCTCAACACTGCCCCTGTCGGTGGAAAACACCTTAGGTTCAAATCCCCACTCGGCCAAGGTGGCCACTGAATTTGGGCCAGCGACGGCCTCTCAGCCTTGTGAGATATTCACAATTCATGTTTTGCTATTTCCTCCTTCCTTTCATGCCCTTGTGAAATCTCAGCTGGTCTGTAAGCTCCTTATGCAGCCACAGCGGTTTCCTTAGATGCCTCCCACTCTTTCTTTCTTTTTCTTTTTTTTTATAATCATTTTTTATTAGTTTTATAAGAATACAATGATAAATTCACACATTTATCTTCACATCTTATACCGTTTTGGCTTTTTATGGCCGTGACTTCCGTCAAACCTTCCTTATGATATTCTAATATCTATTCACTATATTTATATTTCCTAAATCAATCATTGTTTTATATTATTATTTCCTAAAATTAATCACTATATCTTCGTACTAACAACAATATTTCTTCCTTACTCTACAAAGCTTCTTGCAGTCCTACCAACGTATTCAATTGAATGCAATTTTCCTTTAAATAGTCTGTAAATTTAGTCCACTCTTTGATGAACTTCTGGTCCCGCTGTTATCGGATTCTCCCCGTCATCTTGTCCAATTCTGCATACTCTGTTAGTTTCACAATCCATTCTTCCTTTGTCGGTGACCTCCCACTCTCCTTTCTTGTTGGTATCGTTTGCATTTGGGCCTTCAATATTTCACCCATAAGAAACTCCCATCCATCTTGAATGAGTGTATGATTCCATGTTACATACGCACATGACAGGAGCTGAAGCTCGCAGAATTTCCCTGCAGGTTTGCTAAAGAGAACTCTGTGAGAGACGCTCCCTTTGTGCCCTGACACCAGGAGGGTTTGTCCTGCCTGGGCAAAACCTCTTTCCATCTATTTCTGCTCTGCCAGCAATTTGGTCTAGGTCCATGTCTCCTCTGCCACATCAGAGAGGTTTGGGTTGGGTGTGTGTTAACTGGGGCTGCACAGGGCAGAGCAGCAAGTCATAGAATCCTAGAACTGTAGAGTTGGGAGGGACCTCCACGAGTCATCTAGTCCAGCCCCCTGCGATGCAAAGAATCCCTGACAGATGCCCATCCCCCCTCTGTTTAAAAGCCTCCAACGAAGGAGACTCCGCCACCTTCAGAGGGAGCCTATTCCACTGTCGACACCATCCCGGGACGTCAGGGAATCAAAAAATGGTGATCTCAGCATTGCCATGTATCTTCTACCTTACCAGTGTGGTGTAGTGATTAAGAGCGGTAGACTCGTAATCTGGTGAACCGGGTTCGCACATAGCTGTCAACTTTCGGATTTGAAAATAAGGGATTTTTTCAAACTTTCAGATTTGAAAATAAGGGGTGCTGCGAGGACGGTGCAATGACACCAAGTAGCCTCGCCACCCTGCGCTCCAGAGGCTGCGCGCGAACGGGTGAGCGAAAGAGCGAGCGCATAGACGGCAGGCAGGCAGGCTGTCTGTCTGGTTGGGCGTGAGGGTCTGGCTGCACAAGGCATGCAAGCTCCGCCCCCAGTCGGTCTCAGACTCCTTATTGGCAGCCGAGCAACGCAGCTGAGGAGCCTCCCTGGCCGGCAGGGAGGGAGAGGAGCTGCTTCCTTTGAAATCCGGGAAAATTAAGGGATATCGACAATCTGGGATAGCAGCGGGAAACGGCATTGGAATAAGGGAGTTTCCCACAAAAAAAGGGAGGGTTGACAGCTAAGGGTTCGCTTCCCCACTCCTCCACATGCAGCTGCTGGGTGACCTTGGGCTAGTCACACTTCTCTGAAGTCTCTCAGCCCCACTCACCTCACAGAGTGTTTGTTGTGGGGGAGGAAGGGAAAGGAGAATGTTAGCTGCTTTGAGACTCCTTCGGGTAGGGATAAAGCGGGATAGCAAATCCAAACTCCTCCTCCTCCTCTTCTTCTTCTTCTTACTGCGCTCTCCTTTTTCAAAGACCTGTCCAAGGTCAATAACCCAGCCTGTTTTGCTCCAGGTGCAACAGTGCGTCAATATCACGGTTGTGAGATTTTTCAGGCTCATCTGCTAGCAAAGCGCTTCCAAAGTGGGTGCAAAGCATAGCTGTCAGCCTTCTCTTTTTTGGTGGGAAATTCCCTTATTCCAACGCCGTTTCCCGCTGCTATCCCGGATTGTTGATGTCCCTTAAATTTCCCAGATTTCAAAGGAAGCAGCTCCTCTCCCTCCCTGCCGGCCAGGGAGGCTCCTCAGCTGCGTTGCTCACCAATAGTTACAGAGAATAGGATGTCCTTAGACAACAGCCCTGTTTGTGCTTTGCTTGCATGTAAAACCAACCACTCTGGCCCAGCCCACAAATACACTCCTTCCAAAAGAGTGTTAAAGGATGCAAAGTCTGCAACACGTTTGTATAATAAATCATTCATGGATGCCAGAGAGCCAAAAGAGTGAACCTGATCAATCCCCCCATGAAGAATGGACGCTTTTGAATTGTGGTGCTGGAGTCCCGTGGACTGCAAGAAGATCAAACCGATCCATTCTGAAGGACATCGGCCCTGGCTGCTCACCGGAAGGACAGATCCTGAAGCATCGCATGAGAAGAGAAGACTCCCTGGAAAAGAGACCCTGAGGTGGGGAAAAATGATGGTGTGTAGCCTGGTGTAAATTAATTTGTAGCCTGGGGGGATTACCGCGCCGTGGACTGTTCCCGAGAACCGTAGACTGTCCCTGGGACAGGTGAGGGTGCTGATCCCTTATTTTCAAATCCGAAAGTTGACAGCTATGGAGGAAAGCCATTTCTTCAAGAGTGGATAGCCCAGCTCTGCTCATCTGACATGCCACCCCTCTCTCTGCATTGCTTTTTGCTGCCTGCTAAACTAGAAGCAACAGGAGCAGCGCCACACTGCCTCCCAGTGTGCACAAGACCCCCTGGATGGTGAGGGCGAGGCATGATGCAAGACAGCACCAGAACCAAACATGGGGAACTTTGCCTCCTGGCTGCATGGCCGAGATCAAGTTGGAAAAGCTTCAGGAACGAGCGAGGAGAGGGAGCGATTCCCCTGCAAAGAAAGGTTGCAGCATTTGGGAGTTTTTAATTTAGAGGAAAGCCAAGAAGCGACCTTGTTTGCCAAGAGGCAAACAGGATGAATTTTAACAGGGAGAAATGTAAAGTACTACACTTGGGCAAAAGAAATGAAAGGCACAAATACAGGATGGGTGACACCTGGCTTGAGAGCAGCACATGTGAAAAGGATCTAGGAGTCTTGGTAGACCACAAACTCGACATGAGTCAACAGTGTGATGCAGCAGCTAAAAAGCCAATGCAATTCTGGGCTGCATCAATAGGAGTATAGCATCTAGATCAAGGGAAGGAATAGTACCACTGTATTCCGCTCTGGTCAGACCCCACCTGGAATACTGTGTCCAGTTCTGGGCACCACAGTTCAAGAAGGATACTGACAAGCTGGAACATGTCCAGAACGGGTCTCTATACAACTCTGCGATTCTATGATTCTATGAACCATCACCTAATCTAGCAATACTGCCCATTGGCCTGATCCAGGAGGCTCTTCGAATGTTCTTCATTTATCCTGAATAATAATAATAATAATAATAATAATTTATTATTTGTACCCCACCCATCTGGCTGAGTTTCCTCAGCCACTGATTAATACGTTTGCTTGGGGAAATCCACTTGTGAGAATTTTGTTGTTTAGTCGTTTAGTCGTGTCCGACTCTTCGTGACCCCCTGGACCAGAGCACGCCAGGCACTCCTGTCTTCCACTGCCTCTCGCAGTTTGGTCAGACTCATATTCGTAGCTTCGAGAACACTGTCCAACCATCTCGTCCTCTGTCACCCCCTTCTCCTTG
This sequence comes from Darevskia nairensis, assembly GCA_034642065.1. Lineage (NCBI taxonomy): Eukaryota > Metazoa > Chordata > Lepidosauria > Squamata > Lacertidae > Darevskia > Darevskia nairensis. The sequence continues at coordinate 12,123 of JAWWNI010001568.1, read as the reverse complement.
TGTCCTCCATCTTTCCCAACATCAGGGTCTTTCCTAGGGAGTCTTCTCTTCTCATGAGGTGGCCAAAGTATTGGAGCCTCAGCTTCAGGATCTGTCCTTCCAGTGAGCACTCAGGACTGATTTCCTTCAGAATGGAGAGGTTTGATCTTCTTGCAGTCCATGGGACTCTCAAGAGTCTCCTCCAGCACCAGAATTCAAAAGCATCCATTCTTCGGCGATCAGCCTTCTTTATGGTCCAGCTCTCACTTCCATACATCACTACTGGGAAAACCATAGCTTTAACTATACGGACCTTTGTCGGCAAGGTGATGTCTTTGCTTTTTAAGATGCTGTCTAGGTTTGTCATTGCTGTTCTCCCAAGAAGCAGGCGTCTTCTAATTTCGTGACTGCTGTCACCATCTGCAGTGATCATGGAACCCAAGAAAGTGAAATCTCTCACTGCCTCCATTTCTTCCCCTTCTATTTGCCAGGAGGTGATGGGACCAGGGGCCATGATCTTAGTTTTTTTGATGTTGAGCTTCAGACCATATTTTGCGCTCTCCTCTTTCACCCTCAGTAAAAGGTTCTTTAATTCCTCCTCACTTTCTGCCATCAAGGTTGTATCATCAGCATATCTGAGGTTGTTGATATTTCTCCCGGCAATCTTAATTTGGGATTCTTGTGAGAATATATTGCATGAAAACAGCGGGTTTCCCCGGCAGTCCCTCTCGACACCTCCAGAGTCTGTTTAGCCTGGCTTTCCACAGATAAAGCTTGCCAGGCGTGCCCCCTCGGCTGGCTCCAAGAGCAATAAAATAGCCACACATCCCATTAAGCAGAACAAACAAGAACACCTCCGCTCTCTGCTGCCACCGCCTGCCTGCCAGCCCTGCCGGCTTCCTGAGGTTCCAGTTACTCTCCCCAGCAGGAGGGGATCAGCGTTTGCCTGTTGCCAGAATAGAACGGAATTCTTGACAACCAAGCGGGGCCCGCCTCTCAGGGCTGCTGTGCGCCTCGGATGCCACACGGCAAGCCACACGGGCGGGTGACCTTCTCAGCTGACGGGCGCTGCCTCCCCTCATGTGCATAGCACTCCTTTTGTGGAGCAGGACATTTGCCTGCCATAAAACCAGAGAGGCGCAGCCAACAGGAAGATGTCGCCGGTGCAATTTGCCATTTTTTTATTTGGCAACACGCTTTAGGGGCCCTTTAGCAACCCACCGAGGGCAAAGTCAATTATTCTCATCTAACAGATAGCGGGCTTTATTGCTCTCTGTTACTGATGCTTTGCCATCAACGGGGATGGGTTGCTGGAAAGGATAAGGCCATACCTCAATCTCAACTCAGTTTATTACAGCAAAAGCCAGCAATGTAATACAGTACAGTATAATTCCAAACCAGCATCAAACAAGGCATCAAAATCCTAAGGATTAGGGGGGGGGGGGGACAAAACCAATGGCGCAAAAGAAATTTATAGTATATTTTCCAGTAGAAGCGATTTACGTTTTTTGATGGCTAAGGTGCAAAACTTGGCCACAGCATAGGATACTGAGCTCAAAGAGTCTTCCAAAAGGAATTTGCGTAGGATTTCGGGAATAAATTCCAGATCATATTGCAAGGGTTTAAATTTTGATAAAAGGGGTAATATAAGACGAGACCGTTCTTCACTATAAAACTCACAGAATAGAAGAACGTGAGTAACAGATTCCACCTTATTGGTCATGCATGGACGTAGGCGCTTGTGGATAGGTACCCGCAGGAATTTGCCATGTAGTACAGCTATTAGAAGAAGAAGAAGAAGAAGAAGAAGAAGAAGAAGAAGAAGAAGAATTTATTTATGCCCCGCCCTTCCCAGCCAAGACCGGGCTCAGGGCGGCTAACACCCATAAAATCACAACAAAACATACAAAACAATCAATTAAAATGCAAGTTAAAATACGATTTAAAGTTTAAAAGGCAGCCTCATTTTTAAGTAGCCCACCAATCAAACCATCAAGGAATGAAACATCAGGGTTAAACTGAAACCAACCCAAAGGCCAGGCGGAACAGCTCCGTCTTGCAGGCCCTGCGGAAAGATGCCAAATCCCGCAGGGGCCTGGTCTCTTGTGACAGACCGTTCCACCAAGTCGGGGCCAGTACTGAGAAGGCCCTGGCCCTAGTTGCGGCCAGCCTAGCATCCTTGTGGCTCGGGACCTCCAAAATGTTATTATTTGAGGACCTTAAGGTCCTCCACCAGGAGAGGCGGTCCCTTAGGTCCCTCATAGAGCTTTAAAGGTCAAAACCAGCACATTAAACCTGGTAAAGCACTGGGTGAATGTGGTCCCGTGGCAGTGTAGGCAGTGCCTCAAATCGGGCTCTGGAAAAAGCCCATCTATAAGTTTCATAAGTAATATTAGATAAATAAGGGGCAGCTGAAAAGTTGGGCCAAGATTTTAGACACCTGTAATTCTCAGGAAGTAAGGGCATAAAAAGAGGCTGCTGGATCAGGCCAATGCCAGCATCCTGTTCTCACAACGGCCAACCAGAGGCCTAGGCTGAGGAACTTCCTCCTGCAGAAGCATGCCTGGCACCTTCATCATGCAATTTCTGGGGCACGCAGAGGCATTGAATGCTTGATGTTTTGAATGCTTGATGTTTAGTTGGAAGTCACCTAGAGTGGCTAGGGAAACCCAGTAAGATGGGTGGTGTACAATTTATTATTACTATATACATGTTCCCATTGCGTGTTTGTCCGAAACAGTCTTGCTGCATCAAATTTGGACACAGCATTCCATTACTATGTCAAAATAATCTGGCATAATAAAAATTCAGAAAAACAACACCTGTCATACCTAAAATAAAGTTTAAACGCAAAAAAACTGTCGCAGCTATTAGATGTCATCAGCAAAACAGCGCCCTCTAGCGACGGCTATACTGGTACTACAGCTACAAAAGCAAAAAATTGGCGCAGCTATTAGACATCACCATCACAACCTCAGAGCTCCGTTGGCCATTTGCAAGCTCGCAAACCGGTAATTGAAAGATGGGGCCAGGAAGAGGGTAATAGAAAAGAGGGGGGTGGGAAGAGGGTAATTGAAAACGGGGGTGGAGACAGAGAAGGGGCAGACGGAAGTTGAACAAGGGAACTTCTTCAGTTTCACAAATTCAGCCGCAGCAGACCATCTTCCTGCTACGTGAGTGACTCTGAAATAGCTAATGACAGGCAGGCCGGTCCCAACCGCCACCGTCATACTAGGCAGGCCGCACCTCACCGGCACTACCGCCGTGAAAGTTAGGCCAGCACTGTCATCACAGCCCAGCTCGCCGCCATTAACACAATCAAATGCAGGCCCAGCCCAACCACCGCCCAGGCCCCTTAGCCACCCTGCCACCATGAAAGGCAGGCCCCGGCTCTTCTCCACAGCCAGTCACGACGACGCTGTCAGAGCCAGCCTGGGCAGCCCACTGCCCACTTCCCCACCGCAGCTGCCATGAAAGGCAGGCCGGACACCATCCCCACAGCCGCTGCCGGCCCTCTCCTCTCCTACCACCACCCACAGACACAGCCATCAACACCACAGCATTCACACACATAGCCACAGCAAGGCGTGGCCGGGTCAGCTAGTTTTATATTATATTACTAGTATATTAAGCCCGTAAAATTACGGGCGCTAGCCGGCGCTCCCTCGGCAGATCGCTCAGTCACCGTTGAGCGATCCGCCGAGGGAGCACCGCTCCCGCCGAGGGAGTGGCGGCTCCTGGAGCTGCCTGTCCATGCTGCTTTAAAGCAGCACGGACGGGCAGCCTAAGGAGCCGACGCTCCCTCGGCCGGTCGCTCAGTGACCGCGGGAGCAGCAGCGCCGTGCGGGATGCATCCCGCTCGGCGCTGCAGCTGCCTGTCCGTGCTGCTTTAAAACACACAGAAAGTGGACGCAGGGACACAGCAAGATTATTATATTATATTATATTATATTATATTATATTATATTATATTATATTATATTATATTATATTATATTATTATTATTACATTACATTACATTACATTACATTATTATTCCTGCATTGCAGGGGGTGGGACTAGATGACCCTCAGGGTCCCTTCCAACTCCAGAATTCTAGTAGTAGTAGTAGTAGTAGTAGTACCGGTAGTAGTAGTATACTTGAGAGGTGGATACCCAACCTTTGATTAAAAACCTCCAATGAATATTTAAAACCCATTGCTGAATGTCACCTGCTTCTAGACAAGTATCCCTTGATGCTATCAAGGCCAGTCTATTCCACTGGCAAATAATCCTTCAGAAGCATCTGATCATCATTATCTCCTCTTTGGAGCTGAGCCAGGGGAGGACGACAAGTCCCATGATCTGAGGTTGATGCAAACAACCTCGAAACCTCAAGCCAAACGGTTGCCATCTGGACGAAGTGATGAGGTGCAGGGCTGGGGTACCTCGCTCCATGTGAAGGGGACACAAAGTCCAGACCCAGTTCTGCCGCACGGAAAGGTTACGAGCACGGAATGTTTTCAAAAAACATTGGCAATCTGGAAGGTGTGCTGAGGAGGGAGATCAGGGTCGAAAATGGTCTGGAAACCGAGCCTTGCGAAGGAATGGTGGAGGGAACTGGGAACATTTAATCTGTGAAAGAGGAGGCTGAGAGGAGATATGATAGTCATCTAAAGCAGCGTTTCCCAACCGGTGTGCTGCGGCACAGGAGTGTGCCGCAAGCCACCGGCTCCTGTGCCGCGGGAAGACACCGGCTGCTGTGCTTCCGGGTCGGTCCGGGCTTCCCGCGCCGACCGCCGCCTTCGCGGGGCTGCCGGGCGCTTCGCCCGCTGCCTCTGCCGCCCCGGTCTTCCGGGTCGGTCCGGGCTTCCCGCGCCGACCGCCGCCTTCGCGGGGCTGCCGGGCGCTTCGCCCGCTGCCTCTGCCGCCCCGGTCGCGGTCGGGGACGGGCGGGAGGTGCCGGTGCCACCGGGCTCGCTCGGGGCCGGGTGGAGGTGCTGCCGGGGGGCTGGGCGCTGGAGGGGGGGCGGGCGCCTGGCCCGCCGATCTCCCGCTCCATTTTCGCCCGCCTGGGTCCTTCCCCTCCCTCCCGCCAGGGCGCGCGGACACCCCGCCCCCCGGGTCGGGGTGCATGTGGTGGTGGTGTGCCGCGAGATTTTTTTCGTGGGGCAGGTGTGCCGTTGCCCCGAGGAGGTTGGGAAACGCTGATCTAAAGAGCTGTCACATGGAAGATGGAGGAAGCCTGTTTTCTGCTACTGGGCCATTCCATGAAAAATGAGCCTGATAAGAAAAAAATTATTTTAAAAATATACTTCTTTTACTGATAGTTTCATTACCTAAACAGATTCCAAACGTGCAGTCTAACCATTTTTTTAAAGCTAAAGACAAATAAGTTTAGTTTATGGACCTCCTTTTCAAAAGTCCACCCACGTAGCCTTCACAGAAGTGTTCAAGTTAAAAGTTTTCTGATGATTGTCCCACCCATGACAGTATTTTTTCCTTAATTTTGTATCGTTAAATTTCTTAAACTTAATTTCTGATTGCATAGTTGTAACCAATAAACATTGATTTAAACAGATAGGCTGAGTTTATCATTGATTCACCTCCCAACTCACAGAGTTTTTCCATAAATCAAACTTATCTCAACTTATCTCAAGCTCCATGTCCTTTTTTTGTCCCACCCGTGACAATACATTTAATAAAATTGTCAAAAATACCCATAAAAATAATAAAAAATTAGTAAAATGTTCAGTATCTTATTAAGAACATATTTTAAATTTATGTATATTTACATTCAAATTCAAATTCAAATATCTTTATTACGGTCCATGACCAGAAATCAATTTGTATAAAATGCAATAGTGTAAGTTGTATTATCTTACAAATAGAGATAAAAATACGGGCCAATTCACAGAATTGATGCTTACATTTAAAACCATATTTCAGCCTCTTAAGGTTTAAAATTTAAGATCATAAGTCTCTTCTGTCTATTATCGGACTATCAGGGTTACATTTCGGACCCCGTTGCTGATATCACTGCTCATCTTATTCTTGTCGCGATGTGACTGTATTTTGCCACGGGCCTTATAATTTCGGTATCTTTATCAGCCAGGAGGTGTGTAATGTAGGTATCGTCTGTACTACTACCGGGTAGTTTCCTCAGAATCGGTTCAATCAGCTCTTTTCTTGAGTCTCGATATAATGGGCAGTGTAGAATGACATGCCCAATGGATTCGATCTCGTTGCTATTACAGGGACATAGTCTTTGTTCGATCGGAGTCTTGTTGTATCTTCCCTCTAAGAGAGCTGAAGGGAGAGCATTAAAGCGCGCCCTGGAGAATGCCCAACGGTGTTTGGCGTTGTCTAGTATTTTGAGGTAGTTTGCTAGCTGGGGCCTATAGGAGTTAATATATTTACATTGTTACACATGTGTGAATACCAAAAAACATGGTCCAAGTGTCCCACCCGTGACAATCGAATGGCCCTACTCCAGAAGGGAGGATTTGAACCAATTAATTCAAATTGACAAGAAAGAAGATTCTGACTCAACACTGGGAAGAACTTTCTGAGGGTGAGAGCTGTTTGACAGCGTAGCAGACGGTGGATTCTCCTTCATTTGAACTTTCTGAGCAGAGGCGGGATGGCCATCTGCCAGGGGTTCTTTAGCTGTGTTGTAGGGGGCTGGACTAGATGACCCCACGGGGTCCCCCCCTCCAACTCTACAATTCTATGGGGGGGGCAAAGATGTTCTCAAAAGTGCTGGGAAAATGTGCAGCACAGAAGGGAGAAATCACAGGGACTGAGCTGGCTGGTGGTCACGAGGTCTAGTTCAGGAGGTCAGTCTCCCGGTGGTCAGCAACAAGAGATCTAAAGTAGACAAAAGTGTTCTAGGTCTTTGTTCACTCGATATCATTGATGGCGACCTCACGTAACATTGAATTAATCTATGGAATGCAGAAGCACAAGGCATGACAAGGGCTGCTAGCTGATGAGGTTGGGAAAGGATAATAATAATAATAATAATAATAATAATAATAATAATAATAATTTATTATTTATACCCTGCCCATCTGGCTGGGTTTCCCCAGCCACTCTGGGTGGCTTCCAACAAAATATTAAAATACAATCATAGAATTGCAGAGTTGGAAGGGGACACACAAGGGTCATCTAGTCCAACCCCCTGCAATACTTCGCCCAATGTGGGACTTGAACACACAACCCTGAGCTTAAGGGGTCTCGTGCTGTACCAGTTGAGCTATCTGTCCCAGCCTCTCAGCCTAACCTACCTTGCAGGGTCGTTGTGGGAACTAAATGAGGAGGGGAGAGAACCATGTACACTACCTTGAGCTCCTTGGAGGAGGAAAGGAGGGATATCAAAATAGTATTAATAATAATAATAATAATGATGATGATGATGATTTGCCACCCATCATACACACAGCTTTGGGGTGCTGGTGGGTAGAGAAGCAGATGCTTGGAAATAGAAGAATGGGGGTGGGGGTGTTTTCACTCCCCAAATAAGGTGGCCTGCAGAGTCCTCTGGGTGCTTGCACAAGGGGGGAGGGAGATACAGACGCCAGCAACTTTCAGAGACTTCCAGGGCCTCTGCTCTGCTCGCAGGAGCGGTGCCGTGGAGAGGACGCCTGCATTGCAGCGAGCCCGCTCTGCCTGCGGCTGGCAAGAGCGCGCCACGCGCCTCCCTGGCCCTCCCGAGGCGCCGCTGGCAGCCTCGGTGCCCCGCGGAAAGAGTGGGGGGCATGCATGGGGTCGTCGTCTTGCAGAAACGGGAGGCGTTTCTCAAGGCGAGCCCGGGGCGCAAAGGGCTCCTCCATCCTCCGAGAACTCAAGGCGAGGAGAAGAGAGCGAGGCAGAGGCGACGGAGCCCCTCGGATTGTCCAATAAGAGGAGGGGGAGGCAGAGAGGGAGGGAGGGCTTGAGAGGAGGAAGGAGAAGACATAAAGGAGAGGGAAAGGATAATGAACATGTGAATAAAAGGTGTTTTAGCCAACAGAGGGAAGGAAGGAAGGAAGGAAGGAAGGAAGGAAGGAAGGAAGGAAGGAAGGACAGAAAAGGAAGGAGGGAAGGAAGGAAGGAAAGAAGGAAGGAAGGGGGGTGTTTTAAATAGGACTTGGTCGCTGCAATAGCAAGAGAGCGCATTCCCCCTACTCAAAATTCAACCGGGCAGAGATGGACGCACCAGCAATCCTAGATCTTTTCACGTGCTTAAAGGTAAAGGGACCCCTGACCATTAGGTCCAGTCGTGACCGACTCTGGGGTTGCGGCGCTCATCTCGCTTTACTGGCTGAGGGAGCCGGCGTACAGCTTCCAGGTCATGTGGCCAGCATGACAAAGCCGCTTCTGGCGAACCAGAGCAGCGCACAGAAACGCCGTTTACTTTCCCGCCGGAGTGATACCTATTTATCTACTTGTACTTTGACGTGCTTTCGAACTGCTAGGTTGGCAGGAGCAGGGACTGAGCAACGGGAGCTCACTCCGTTGCGGGGATTCGAACCGCCGACCTTCTGATCGGCAAGCCCTAGGCTCTGTGGTTTAACCCACAGCACCACCGCGTCCCTTTTCACATGCTTAGTTGAGTACAAATATTTGGGGGCTGATATGCTAGCGGGACAACAAAACTGTAATAGCTTCGCAATGCTTCTGGAGGAATCCTGCTTTGGGGGCCGCATTAACAAGCGCCACACTTTCATAGCTGTCAACCTTCCCTTTTTTTGCGGGAAACTCCCTTATTCCAATGACGTTTCCCGCTGCTATCCCGGATTGTTGAGATCCCTTAAATTTCCCGGATTTCAAAGGAAGCAGCTCCTCTCCCTCCCTGCCGGCCAGGGAGGCTCCTCAGCTGCGTTGCTCGGCTGCCAATAAGGAGTCTGAGACCGACTGGGGGCGGAGCTTGCATGCCTTGTGCAGCCAGACCCTCACGCCCAACCAGACAGACAGCCTGCCTGCCGCCTACGCGCTTGCTCTTTCTCTCACCCGTTCGCACGCAGCCTCTGGAGCGCAGGGTGGTGAGGCTACTTGGTGCCATTGCACTGCCCTCGCGGCACCCCTTCTTTTCAAATCCGAAAGTTTGGGAAAATCCCTTATTTTCAAATTCGAAAGTTGACAGCTATGCACACTTTGTCCCAGCAAACTACGAAATGCTCTATTAGGGATGGGGGTTCAAAGGATCGCCTTCTGTTTGTGCAATGCATGACCTTCACTGTGCTTGCGCCATGTCCACTTAGGAAGAATCAAAGAGATGGAAGGGAGCCCCCACCCCCACGCCTCAAGGGGTCAATTCCGTCCAACCGCCTGCAATGCAGGAATCACAGAGAGTTTCAAAGTGCCACGATGCTTTGGAGTATCTTTTGAGCCATCCCAAAGTCATTTGCAAAGTTAGCCGCGAGGGCTGCGTATAAGGACGGAAGTGCCATTCGAAAAACAGAACTTAGAACAGAGTCAAACAAGTTAATTATCGGGGGTGGTGGGGAGACAAACTTGGTCGACCGCCAGCAAGAGTTCCTCAACTGCAACCAAGAGTTCGCCGGGCCACGTACAGAGCGCCGCGAGGACATGCAAAGAGACGGACATCCCGAGCACGCGAAGAGAGCCACCACCGTTCGGGGACCCCCCCTGGGCCCCCCCAAAAAGAAGGGGGAACCGAAAAGAGCGACCTACCTGTAGCGTGTCCGAGCCTCGGGCCGCCGCCTCCTCCGCCTTCAGGAAGACCTGCTGGCCCCGTCTGAAAAAGTGAAGGGCAGCAATGAGTATGTGCGGCAGGATCAGGACCATTCTGCTGCCCCGCCGGGCTTGCAGAAGCCGGCTGAGGACCGAGCGCGGCCGCTGCTGGAGCCGGGAGACTTTTGCAAGAGAGAGAGAGAGAGAGAGAGAGAGAGAGAGAGAGAGAGAGAGAGAGAGAGAGAGAGAGAGAGAGCTCCCGTCCCCCCTCCCGGCGGCCGGCCTGCCTCTGTCACTTGGCTTGTCATGCACACCTGCTCCCGGGAGCGCGGCTGGGCATCGCTCTCTCGCTGCCAAGGACAGGGAGAAGCAGAGAGAGAGGAAGACTTCGCAAGGTTGCTGCAAGAAGGAACAGAGCCCAGGGGCTTCCCCGGGTCCTAAAAACCTGGAGAGAGAGAGAGAGGCTGGCTGCCTCCATCCCCCAGACCTCAGTGCCTGCTGCTGTAGAAATCCCGTTGCTCGTTTATTTTTTTACACCCTGGCTTTCTTACCGATCGCTCATAAGCAGCGATTCTTACACAGCTTTCATTTTTACAACCCCCTCCCAGAAGCACCAAATACAGGTAGGTAGCCGTGTTGGTCTGTCATAGTCAAAACAAAATACAAAATAAAAAAAATTCCTTCCAGTAGCACCTTAGGGACCAACTAAGTTTGTTCTTGGTATGAGCTTTCGTGTGCTTGCACACTTCTTCAGATTCACTGAGACAGAAGCACCAAATGTCTCTTTAACTGCATGCAACTTTTCAGGTTTTGAACAATGGCACAAGTCCCCCCAGAGGCCTAGGACCATGGGCGTAGCCAGGATTTATTTATTTTTTTGGTGGGGGCAGAACTTTGTTGGGAGGGGCAGGAGCGTCTCCACCCCCATCGTTCTGCCCAGACACTGAGGTCCAGCTCCGAGGGCCTTCTGGCGGTTCCCTCACTACGAGAAGCCAAGTTACAGGGAACCAGGCAGAGGGCCTTCTCGGTAGTGGCACCCGCCCTGTGGAACGCCTTCCCACCAGATGTCAAAGAGAAAAACTACCAGACTTTTAGAAGACATCTGAAGGCAGCCCTGTTTAGGGAGGCTTTTAATGTTTACCGTAATAGATTACTGCATTTTAATGTTCTGTTGGAAGCCACCCAGAGTGGCTGGGGAAACCCAGCCAGATGGGCGGGGTATAAATAATAAATTATTATTATTATTATTATTATTATTATTATTATTATTATTATTATTATTACTACTACTACAGAAATGAACCCCCCGCAGTTTCCATCTTATTTGACATCTATATCAGTCGCGGCCCATAGATTTGCCTTTATTAAGGCAAGATTTAATGTCTTTCCTTCCAATGTTATGAGCAATAGGTTCTCCAAAGGTCAGATTTCAGTTCTGTGTGCATGTGACAACAGAACTATAGAATCCCTTCATCATATATTATTCTGTTGCCCCCTGCATTCGGTCCCTCGGACTAGATTTTTATCCCCTTTAATATTAGAAACTTTGGATGAGACCCCGGAGTCCCAGTTAATATATCTGCTACAGGACAATGATGCGAGTAGATCACTTCTTGTAGCTAGATATTTGATTGTAGTTCTATCCTATAAGAGGAAAAATGGGTTTCTATATGATTATTGATATTCCGTCCAAATGGTTGATTTACAGTGGTGATCTGATGAGCTAAGTGTTTTGTTGTTCCTATTTTGTAAATGGAATTTTTATAATTTTATATGGATAGGATTTATATGGTTTGAACTAATCTAATCTATTTTATTCTCTCATGCCCCGTTTTATTTTGCTGTATTTTGCTGTATGAGGTATATTATTGTGTATTGTGTGTTGTTATTTAAATATGGGCCTATGGCCGTAATAAAGATATTCTATTCTACAGAAATGAACTAAGACTATTCAGTCCAAGCAAAACAGAGATTGGGAGGCAGTCCTTCCAGAAACCAGCAGAGACCTTTTTGCGTGTGTGCTGCCTTTGGCAACACCTGGGCATCCTCCAGTCCAGATATCTTGGGCCACAATTCCCATCACCCCCCAGCCAGCTTGGCCATGCTCACATTTGTGTGGGAGTTGTAGTTTATAACACCATGTGGGCGCCAGGTTGGGAACTGCAAAGAACTGCAAAGAAGTGAGTAAACCGTGGAGTCAGATCGACATGGCACTTACGCACAATTCCCGAAATGATTTTGTGAACGTGTGGTTTTGGGTTTCCCTGATGGGGAAATGGTGTTCAGGAAGAGGTGTAACGGCAGGTGCTAGTCTAGACTTCTTACACAGTTTATTTCTATGGATCACGGCATTAGTGCAGCCGATCTCTGACCCTGGTACAAGCATCTCATACATCACCTGCAGAGAACAACTAGCATCTGGACCGCCTAACAGTTCCAGAAAAGATCAGCGTGCTAATCCTTGCATTTGCCAGGAAGATCTAGTT